>VSDK01016293.1:131049-147212 GCA_009767595.1 Symbiodinium kawagutii | reverse complement strand
TTGCTGCTGGTGGTGGCGGCGGCGGTGGTGGTGAAAATCCACCAGCCAGTCAAACCACCGCAGATTCATAAAACATTTTTATGCGTCGCCTGTGTTTTAATCAACTGGTATGGATGTCGATACCAGTATGGGTGGAAATTGGATGATGAACCTGTTTTCTTATTCATGATATTTTTGGAAATGGGATGAAAATTACGGCAAAATGGTTGCTTTCAAAAACAGTCTGTATATAGTACATAACAGGTACATTGTGTACGCGTTATCCATGCACTTTTCAAACATAGATACATCAAAATGCATACATGCAAAAGCACAATTATACACAACACACAACTAAATCATGTGTACATTGGAGTGTCTATTTTTTTACTCACACACTCATACATACATATAATACGTATATATGCATATATACGCAGGTATACGCACCTAACTACACCTATAAATGAATGATGGTTTGATAAGCCATTCACCATTCATAACTATTCTTAAGCCATGTGTAGGAAAGCCTTGCGCTTGCGGGAGTCGGAAGAAAGGTTGTAGAATCTGCCGAAGTTGAAAGTTGAGCTGGTCCCGAGGGACCACCCATGAAACCGCTGAATCTTTGGCCAACCGCAAGGGGTTGCTTTTTCTCGAAACTTTGAGACAGGCGAAACTAGGAGATGTTGAAACCGGATTCTCTGTGGTGATTCAGGACTATGTCGAAGCACTAGGAACCCCAAGTTGTTCTAGTTCCGCATGGATTTTGGGCACCTATCCTTCGAGAGTTATCATGAAGTGCTGGTTACTTAGCACCCCTTATCATTATCGGCACTGATCATCATTGATCAGATTTCTTGTACAACATCCTGTGATGTAGGAATTGTTGTTTAAAATCACCCAATTTGGGGGTTTCTCGAAATAGTGAACCCCGCGAATGATTGCTTTATTACTCATTATAGATAATCAACATAAAGGCGGATTTTGGGCACCCCCCCTTTGCAACAAACCATCATATAGTGGTGAATGGTTGGTGGTTTGATTGATTTGGGGTTGCCCCATTTTAAGAAACCACGACAGTACATATGCAGTCCATTGAAGTCCTCGAATTGCCTGCGGAATCTTAGGTTCATTGTGTTTCACCGTTGCTCAACAGGTCGAAAGACTGCCTGTTGGCGGCATTGTTTGGTCGCTTTGTGCAGAAAATGGCATGGGGGTTCATTGATTGCTGTCGCTTGAACTGTTATCAACCTTGAATTCATGCAATCATCACCTCTGTTTTCTGGTGGATTGCCATGGGATGTAGGCGCCACCATGAGTTGTTGCTAGGTTGCTGGTCAACTCAGTGAAACCATCAGTGACATCAGACCTTCACAGTGACAGGGTGTCAGGTTTCAGCTGACTCAGCGCCATAGCTGACTGTTGTTGCCGTTGCTGTTCTTTATTTGTTGTTAATTAACCAACCTGTTGTTATTTGTGAGTGATGCTTGATTGATGCTGAATTGATGCAAAGAAGTGTTTTGTTTGGTTTGGTTTGATTCTTTGTGAACCCACAACTCTTCGTACAAGAAAGGGAATCCCTTGAATTATTTCCTAATCATAGTTGAGTCTGTGGATTCACTAGTTGGCCTGTTGCTGTCCACGGATGATTCCTGGTCACCACCGGTCAGTGGCAGCACTGGCTGTAATGGCAAACACAATTAAAGCCCATAATTGTTGGAACCATGGTTGTCACCACCCTTTATATATTTAACTCTCTGGTTGTTGGAACCATAAATGGTTACGGGCTTTGTGTAATATAGGAATGTTGAAGCCCTTTCTAGGGTTGCTTACAGGATTTGATGATACGAACATATTGTCTTGTTAGCAATTAAAACCCATGGTTGTTGGATGTTTTTCAACCCCTATCGTATACATAGTTGTTGGAATCCTTGTAAATACCTTTATAGGGCATATTTGTTCGAACATACCCGAGAAAATAGCTGTACATACCAGTATACCCCTGTATGCATACCATAATGAATCATGATTGATGATACCCCTGGCTATTGGATCTTGTTGAAACCTGCTTGGAGTTTTATCAAGGGTGATTCATTATGGTTATAGGTATCAATGTTATTGATCATGGTTATCAACTTTATTGATCATGGTTTTCAATATTATTGAATCTTCATTGTTATCATTGTTACTATGTTTCTATGTTCTATTGAATCTTCATCATTGTTATTCCCTTTAGTTGTTGTTTCTGATTGGTTATCTTCATGGTAAATCTATAGGACAATAGAAGATAACCAAATGTTTCAGAAAGTGTTATGTTTCTTTCCCTACGGTCCGGTGTTATCTTTCATTTTATAATTTGTTTTGCCGACGAAAAACACGGCCATCTACGCGGCTGGCGATTCTTCGCTTGCCGTGAAGTGATCCCCTGGGTCCAAACATTCGATCGTCGAGATCAGGGTGTGCTGATCATGACATGAACCCGGTTGTGAAGCCTACAATCGACGTTGGTCACAACGAATTGGGTGTTTCTCAGAATAGGGGACTCTGAAAAATGGTGGGTTTATTATCAGAAATGGTTTATACAGTGATTTGAATGTTGATTCCCAATCATTATCAATTGTTGATCTGATGAACTAATTGTCAACGAATGATCCACTAATTCTCAAATGATATATTTGTCAGTGATAGACTAATTCCCAAATGATGATCAAGTGTAAAGTCCAATCAAAAGGTACAGCTACCATCATTGACCAGCCGCAGCCGTTCATGGTTTAACCCAAGCCCATTAAGATGGTCAAGCCAAACCATTGGTGGAAAGCCAGCATTGTTCGTATTAATCATCATCCATCATCAATCACCAGCATCCATCATCAATCACCAGCATCCATCATCAATCATCATCAGCATCAGCATCAGCATCATCATCATCATCATCATCATCATCATCATCATCATCATCATCATCATCATCATCCATCAATCATCCATCAATCATCCATCAATCATCCATCAATCATCCATCAATCATCCATCAATCATCCATCAATCATCCATCAATCATCCATCAATCATCCATCAATCATCCATCAATCATCATCATCCACCACCATTATCCTCGATCCATCGCTGGGAAAAACCACCATTCTCAACACCTCAAAGACCTCCAATACTTCCGTCGCCATTCTCAAGCTCCGTGGGGCCCCTTTTGGGGCCGTGCCACGCGGTGCCCGGGTGCCGCGCCCCCCGAGAAAGAGGTGCAGCTGCGCCAGCACTTCTGGCCTGGTGGCAAGTTGGAAACCAATTGGAAGATCCTGGTTTTGTTGGCAGATCCGACATTTGTAGTGGTTGAACCTATGGAAAACCTATGAAAAACTATGAAACTGATCATGTAGACCTGATTTACCTATGAAAAATGGCAGTTTGCAGCACAACCAAGGTTGACCAGAGAGTAATTGGAACCAACTGAGGGTTTATCATGAACTACCTGGAATACATGGTTAACAATGTTGTTTGGCATTTGCTTGTGATTGCGATCGCTGCTCAGTGAGACATCAGATCACTCGTATGCCACACTAAAATCACTACAAATGGTTAACAAAGGCTAATACTGATGTTTAGGTCAATCATAACCAACTTACCAGAGTCGATTTACCATCACCGGGAATGGTGAGTAGCTGCTTGTTTTACCATCAAACGTTGGGAAGAATTCATCAACCCTGGCCTCACCTGGTATACATAGTCGTGGGTCAAGAGCCAAACCAATCCCATGACCAGTCAGCTTGCTGCGAGGTTATAGGGCCTAGGAGATCATTGGTGACCCAAACCCTAGGGTCCGAACATCGAAACAATGTTTGTTCCTGCTTGGCAATTAGGTCAAAACCCCTTAGCTAAACGATAAAAACTCCTTTAAAAGCGGTTGGTTTTTGGATTTCTTATGTACGTTCCCTGTTAATCCCTATGATTCCCTTTAACTTTTCCAGAAAATCCCCATGGTTGTTGGAACCCCAGGGCCAGTGTATATGTACACGTACAAAATATTGTTGCTAGTAGCTGAGAGTGTCGTGCTGCACAATTGGCATTCCCGTGGTCGCTGTCATTTTTCCGTCCCGAGAACATTTTTCCGTCCCGTGAACGTAAACGCTTTCGTTTGAGGATTTTTTCGACTCAGGGAGTTGTGAGGGGTTCCCCATAAATCCATTGATCCGACTACCATCGACAATTGAACATATCTGACATTTCTGGGGGTAACCCAAGAATCTTCTGCTCCCGAAAATGGTGCTTTACCAAAATGGGCTTCCAAACATGTTGGTTTTCACGGGGAAAAACTGGCAGTTCTTTGTTTGGTGGATTTGGCACAGCTTGGGAACCAGTGTTTATGCCCTCTGTATCCTGAGTGGCTTTGTGTCCGTTGCCAGCAGAAAACTGGGGTGCTGTTTTGGAACAGTCACCGCTATGACTGTTGATGATGATTGCTGGTTGCACAATGCCTTAGATATGTTGTGGTGACAGTATCCCGTTCGCGATGTGATAGTGATGTTGATGATGGATATAACATTTGATGCTGAACTTTGTTCCAATTCACGCAGCATTTAGAGTTCTGTCAAGTCACTTGTCACCTTGGCCCGGCAGATCAAAGACATGTGTCGAGCTTCGTACCCATAGTTCCCGAGAACAGCGCCATGTCGAGCTGGCAATTTCAAGCATCTTTGCCAAGTGGACGTTGTGAAAGGGTCTCGGTCCAAAAGGCTGGCACTGTTGGAGACCTGAAGAAGGCAGTGCAACAGGCTCTGGGCCGAAACTTCCTGAGGCTTTCTGCATCTGATGGACACCTCTTGGACGATCCAAGGGAATCTCTGGAAGTGGCTGGGCTGAAAGATGGAGATGCTATTGCAGCTATTGTACAGCAGCCAAAGATAGCTGCAACGCGTAGAGCCTTTGCGCTGTGGTATGGAACAGGCGAAGGGGTTGTCACTTGGGGCGATCCACGCTATGGGGGTCAGAACTCTAGAGTCCGGGACCAACTGAGGCATGTCTTGCAACTTAACACCACAGACCGCGCGTTTGCTGCAATCATGGCTGGTGGAACTGTTGTCGCATGGGGCGATCGAAATTGCGGCGGTGACAGCTCTTCAGTCCAGGATCAGCTGAGGAATGTTCAGCAGATTTGTGCCGCGAAAGAAAGTGCTTTTGCTGCAATCTTGGCTGATGGAAGTGTCGTTACATGGGGCGCTTCAGGGTGCGGTGGTGACAGCTCTAGAATCCAGGGGCAGTTGAGGAATGTTCAGCAGATTTGTGCCACACACAGCGCCTTTGCTGCAATCCTGGCTGATGGAAGTGTCGTCACATGGGGCGATATGTCCGCAGGCGGTGACAGCTCTGCAGTCCAGGATCGGCTGAGGAATGTTCAGCAGATTCGTGCCACAGACTGTGCTTTTGCTACTATCTTGGCTGATGAAAGTGTTGTGACATGGGGCCTGCAAGACTATGGTGGTGACAGCTCCGCAGTCCAAGATCAGCTGAGGAATGTTAGGCAGATTCATTCCAGAGGCTCTGCTTTTGCTGCAATCTTGGCAGATGGAAGTGTTGTGACATGGGGCGCTGCGAGCCAAGGTGGTGACAGCTCTGCAGTCCAGGATCAGTTGAGGAAGGTTCAGCGGATTTATGGCACATCGGGTCCTTTTGGTGCTTTTGCTGCAATCCTGGCTGATGAAAGTATCGTCACATGGGGCAATCCACGCCATGGTGGTGACAGCTCTGGGGTCCAAGACAGGCTTGGGAATGTTCAGCAGATTCATGCCACTTGCGCTGCTTTTGCTGCAATCTTGGGTGATGGAAGTGTCGTGACATGGGGTAGCGCTGGCTATGGTGGTGACAGTTCCGCAGTCCGGGATCAGTTGAGGCAGGTTCAGCAGATTCAGGCGACAGCCAAGGCTTTTGCTGCAATGATGGCTGACGGAAGTGTTGTTTCCTGGGGCGATCCAGACCATGGTGGTGACAGCTCTGCAGCCCAGGATCAGCTGACAAACGTGCAGCAGATTCATGCCTCGCGGGGTGCTTTTGCTGCGCTCTTGGCTGACGGACGCGTCGTTACATGGGGCAATGCCGACTATGGTGGTGACAGCTCTAGAGTCCAGGAGGAGTTTCAAAGCTTGTAGGCTTCCATGAATGAAAAGAACCACATGCTGCCCTCCACAAGCCAGTTTGGGAACCCCAACAATGGATGGTAAATGGTCGATATAAAGGATGATATTTTGGGGGTCATCCGTTTTGAGAAACGCCCGAATATGTTTCATTCTGAGTTTTTGTTACCTGGGGATGGGAGGGGAAAATGTTGAATGTTGCTGTATGCTGCAGGATCACCATATTTTGAAGGGAAACCCTGTGAAACCATCTATAAATGGTAGATTTCCACTTCCAGGCAACTTTATCAGAGTTTATCTCTACTTGCTCAAAAGTTGCTGATTACAGGATGCCTGGTCAGTTGGTATAAAATCTTTACCAGTACCAGTACTATCCGTCTCATTAACCACCACGCAGTAACAGATAGCTGGGCTAGCTTCACATCGTGGAGACCACTATCCTTCGCTTCGCATGGTTTTGTTTTGATCCATCATTGACCACTGTTCTGGTTCTAATCGTTGCCCCAACGTTTGATCCGAATGTGGGTTCAAAAAAGAATCTGGCAGCTTAAAAAGGCACACACTCCAAGGCTGGTTGCGCCCCATTTCTTTGCTAGCGGAGATAATCCAGCCAGCTATGTAGGAGGTTACCAGAGAGTATGAGAAAGTTGTGTATGGGTTGAATTTATCATGTTATATGTTGGTGTTTCTCAAGTCATAGGGGTACTCCCAAATCATCCTTTGTTGACCATTTAAAGTAACTAATAGACCAACCATAACTTTCGGGTATCCCCTCATGACTTGAGAAACCACCATGTTTGTTCGGACAAAGCTCACGTTGGCTGAAAGAGTCTCATGGGTGGTTGGCCCACGCTGCAACGAACCCCCTAGTGTTTGAGGGGTGGTGAGACCGCTTGTTCAAGGTGCTGTATGTGGTTAATTAAGCAGCACAGCATTTTCAGCATGCTGATGTGGCTATGGGTCAATATTAATCAACCAATTCGTGGGGGACAAGCACCAACAATTTCATAGGGAAAACAACCTGGTTAATGAAATGACTGGGGAACTAGGGGTAAAGGGTTTCGACCCATAGCCATAGCCATTTAATTGCTACCATAGCCAATGTCAACCGCCATCCTGGTAGCCACATAGTTATGACAATTAGCATGCTAATATTGGCCACGAGTTTTGATTGCCGTGATGACCAAAACTCGTTGGTGGTTTCATTGACATGTTTCCTCAAAATGTGGGGATGTTTGGTGACGAGCACGTTTTTTCATAGGGTGGTTCAACATAGTTCAACCACCATCCAGCAATGATCATTAATTGAGCATTAAAACCATTCTCAACCATCATCAACCAATATTGTTGGCTGTCATTCCCTATTACCAACCATTATTAATCACACTGATAGCCAGTATGATCAGATAATTCACCAGCATTAACCACCAATTATATAACCCTTGTACCGTCCTACTATCATCATTCACCCTCGGGACTACCATTGATTCAGCAGCCCTCACTCGTAGCACCGCAGGCGCACCATGGAGCAGCGAAGCATATGGATGGCCGGGAAGATGTGCGGATGCCCGGGGTGGGATGCCCGGGATGGTCCGGATGGCGCTGCATGAGGGAAACCAAGCAGCTCAGAATTCAACTCGCAACTCCTTGTTGTGGGAATGAGCCAAACATTGTGACACATAATGGTTAATAATGGTTCATTTTCGCAGCTTTCGCACTTGACTCCACGCAGAGCGGTTAATGATGGTTAATGAAATATTCTCGTTTGGTGAAGTTTGATTGGTATTGTCTAGTTGGTGGTTTGATTGACACTGTTTATTTTCCCTAGTATGCAGGGATGGTTGGCTGATTGACGGGGCAGAAACCACCAACCAGATTAAATATGACACTTGGATTTGGCCATTAGGCGAACAGCGTCCAGGTATGGTAGGAAATCATATGTGGGTATATGGCTAAACTGGTATGGTTCAGCCAGGTGTATTCAACTCCAAATATGTTTGTCGGTTAGTGTCTCCAACTTTGGCATGTTAGCCGCCATCATGTCATCCACTGGTGGTTCACCGACCCAGGGCCTGTTAATTTTGGTTAGTTCTCTAGAGCAAACGTTTGGGTAACTACCAGTTATGGTACACATAGTTAGCTTCTTAGGTGGCGAATCTAAACCAACGAATCTAACCAGGGGTACCACTCTGCATGATTTGACAACTATGAGAAATCATTGGTCGGATACATGACACTTCTTGCCATATCCACCATGATTCGCCAAGTATTAGCGACCTGGCCACAATGGATCAACAAGGATGGTTCGAGCTCCCAATGATAGAATCTTATGGTTGATCATTGATGGACGGTTTAATCATAGATTAGATTCCGAAGCATTGCTTTGGTATCCACTGCCCGGGTTGATAGACTTGACAGTTGCTTGGTGCCAAGAACCATCAAAAGCCGGACAAAAGGCTATTAAGCTTGTTCGGTATCAAGCTTCACATATGGATCATATGGTTCCTTAACTATCATTCAACAACAGTGGATACAAGCGGTTGACCGCCAGGAATGATTAGTGGGCCAAGGTTGACAGGTAACATCCATCATCGTCACCTCCATTCTTCAGCCATGACCACGTACCACCGCCCTTCTCGCCGCACTAAACAGCACCGGCACCGTGGCTTGACCGAAGGCAGATGCATGGCACAGGCTCTGCGGGATTCACGACCAGTGCGGGCCTTGGCGGGGCAGAGATTCGCTGGGAGGGGCCGTGGCGGCTGCCACTCCAGGAGCCGCCAAGGAGCGGCAAAGCAGGTGCTATTGAGCCAGTCTGGAGACCCCAAAAATCAGGGCTTTTTCAGATGTGTAATATTGAATGATTTGGGGGTATCCCTCCTTTTTAAGAAACTATCATGGTGAATGGTAAATGGTTTGAATGGCACAGGTGATTTTCATCACTGACATTGGGATAGTTGATTGACAAGCACATTTTTCAGAGGTGTTGAAACCTCCAACGGTGGTGAATGGTTCGGGGAGTTGGTGTACTACAATGGCGAATGAAGTGGTAAATAATTTTGGTCAATGGTCAATGATGCTTAATGATGTTAAATTATGGTTGAATTATGATTAATTAATTATGGACAAATGCAGTCTGAACGGCATCAGGGAGCAGCTTTCGAGATGGCAAACTCAAAAAGACTGCTCTCCTGTGAAACCAGCCCTCATGGGGTGGAGCAACATTGATTTCATACAAGATGACTTCCAAAACATGGCTCCGCAAGTGGCCTTGCCACCATCACCTGGCGCTGCGAATGAATGAGCCCCGCTGGGCACGGAACTTTCTACGTGGAGAACTTCGACCGGCGAACAGATCAAGGACTGCAGTCCTGGTCTTCAGAATGACGTCCTGAATGACGTCCTGTGGGAGGAGCAACATGGACGCAGAGTCTGTTCCTGTCATCATGGAGTGCAACCGGTCCTCCCCGCAGAGTGCAACATGGAGTGCTGCTTTGCCAAAGGTGGACGACTGGAACACTTTTCGACTACCCTGGAGGCTGAAGCTGGAACAGTTTTCTGTGGGACGAGGTCCTTTGAAGTGGCGAAGTTGGACCACGCGGGATGGTTGATTGATGGTTCGTGGTGGTTAACTAATGCTTGATATTGGTTGATACTTGTGGATAGTGGGTAGTCAAAAGTGCTTATGCAAGCTGATACTGGTTGACGATTGTTGAATGTTGTTAATGATGGAAAGTCATGCTAAGCACTGGTTACCAATGATTGGCGTTATCTTATTGTTTAAGAATGGCGAACACCGCATATGTTCTTGCTCTAAGCTTGTCGTATTGGCTTTGTGCCGCAGTCCCATGGTAAACTGCACTTTTGGTTAATAATGTTTAACAATGGTTGATAATTAAGAAGAATGATTAGTTGAAAGTGAAGTGATCATTATCAGCCATGTTTTTCTCAACTATTGCTAGATCAATTCAACCACTCAATATCTATTCTTACCAGTAACTATTCATTGTTGACCTCCACCATTAACCTGCAGGTTGCTGGTTCAGTTCAGCTGCTAGACCTTCACCTCGGTCGCCCGAGACGAGGTCAGTTCCTGAACAGCAAAAGTGTTGGGGCCCCAGGGCGCTGGCGCTGGCGACACGAGCCATGCCCGGTGCACTGCTAGTGGTACTGAGTGCGCGTCGCTGGTCGGTGATTATTCACTGCGAGTGGCGAAATGGCACACTGTTGCAATTAATTCTTGGAATGAGCATAGCCAAGTTGGATAACAAGCATCAAATAAACATCAACGAAATGAGCATAGCCATGTTATCCATGTTGCTTCAAGTTTGCTCAAGAGGTTCCACCTGAAACTGTTTGTCACCAGAGACTTCAGCAAGGACAGCCAACGGCTCTACGGATGGATCACCCGCACAGCTGGGGGTTTTCGGACCATTGCTAACCATCAGTAACTGACGAGTTCTTGTGACATCACCAGCTAGTGATTGGTTCACCCATTCATGCATCACCATTAGCCAATCATTGTCCCCCATATTTCATAGCCATATGGCAGTGGGTCAAAACCCTGTACCCCTGTTTCCCCATCATTAACCATGGTTTTCCCACTATTGTTGTTGGTTGATATTGACCTATAGCCATATCCCATCTCCACCCCTGTCACCCTGCCACTCGTTCTGCCCCAGACGGTGTTGGGAATGTCCCGGAGCGATTGGTCTGACTCGCAAGGCGGGTAAGGTGGTGGAGGCATAGACAGTGAAGATAGAGCGCTGATGGCATAGTAACCCATGGAAGATCAGATAGCTATTAGTTACGCATACTGAAATACCGAGCATAAGCCGGAAGAAGATTTACTGTACCATGTTTTTGAATCATATTTATATGATAGCTGGTAATTCAAGCAGTGATGGCTGAGATTTATGCTCATCAACCATCAGTAATCATCCGAAAGAGGTTCATTTCATGGAAGACGGGAATGATTGATTATGATTGATTGCATGCTAGTGAGTATTAAGCATCAACAGGGAAGAAAGGCATTACAATGATTAGGGATTGGATCTGATGTCAGATCCAGCTCGCTGGGATAACTTGACGAGGTGATAGCCGTCAATCTGCCGATCACCTCTTACCTTATCTGCTCTGACAGTAGAACTTGAGGCGCTATAAGCAGAAATGAAAGTTGTGAAGCGACCTACCTCAACCCACATCTCCATGAACCGTGTGAATGCACAAGGGGTTGAGCCATGGCTATATTGGAATCATATCTGTCCACAACCAGGAATCCATTTGTGAACCATGGGATTGTCAACCAAAAGTTATCTTCATTGATTGCGTATACTTGATGTTGTCATACAACTGGGCATAGCTCATGAACCACTAAAAAAACCTTCGAAGCCATTTGTGCTGAATGTGTAACAATGATTACATGTTGACCATGATCAGCCATCATGAACGAGTACCAAACGCTATTCAAGTGGTAGAAAGATCATGACAAAGAAGAGTGCGGGATGCTGTGAGAGAGATTTTTACACGATGTAGAAATGAGATGTGCAGAGGATTTTATGGAATATGCACTAGAAAACAAAGAAAGTGATGAAATTGCAAGTGTTTTCTGTATGTGTAATTTTAGTTGGTGAAAGATTTGATTCTTAGCAATTTTCTAGCCAGTGTCATGTGTAGCCTACCTCCTTTGATGGCAGAGGGTGAAAGCTTGGCGTGAGAAAGGAATTTCTAAAGGTAAGCAAGGAGTATTTGACATTTGATCATTACATCTTCATTTGACAAAGCAGTTTATATGTTCGATCAATACGAACACTTCAGTCAACATCGCTAAGAGAAGTAATCAAATTGTTATTTCTTATTCTTGTGTTGCCCTGCAAAATCTTATGATGGAGCAATCACACTTGAAGCAGTGGCGTTGAGGGACAAAGGCGGCCCTGAAGCCGAGTCGGATTATCAGGGACGTTGGTACGGCCAAAGTAGTTGTGATCTGCCAGGATCTTAGGAGACCAGTGCACGCCAATTAGCTTGTCGCAATGTGACATGCTCAAGGAACCATTCCAGTATTGATTACGAACTTGAAGAGGCATTGGCAGAAGATTTCGTCCACATTATGTCATCTACAAGCGCCAAAGGAGACTACAAGGTTTTGCAATCACCATTTTCATCTACGAAGCTCCTCGGACCGTTCCCACAGTGGCTTCAGCCACAGTGGCCGCCACCGCCTTCTCTTAGGCTTTCAGGCATCAAAGGTCTGTAGGGCGGCCTTGGCGCTTACAATGTGGACCATACGTCTATACTGGTGGGCTTCATGCGCTGGATGAGAAGCCAAAAAAGTACATCAACGTCATAATGTCATCAGTTGCACGATGAAGACGCCGCACATTTGCTCAAAAGCACCCAGGGAACATGTGAGGCGTGCAGAACGATTGGTTCTTGCGGGGAAGGGCGGAGATACCAAATAGACATTGCACAAACAGATGATCAATTCGCATTCCAAAAACGAAAGCGGAAACTCTTAGGAGGATATCATCATTCCTATTGGCAGATGCTTTATATTGACTTACCTATAGCGGCAATCCTGGTGGCTTATGTATGCACCACTAATATTAACCTAATCATTAACCATCTTGTTTCACCCTTGTATTGATCAAATTTAGCCATCAATATCAGCTATTAACCCAATCATTAACCATTATTAACCACAAATTAACCATTATCAACCTATTTCTTAGCCACTATCAACCGAAACATTAACCCTTCTTCACCATCAACATATCTCCCTTGTTCCACCCATCCCTTCGCCCTGTCACTCGGTTCCACTAAGCCACCGTGAAAACCGCGGCAGGTTACCGTCCCGGCAAGGCCAAGAGCTGGGCCAATCTGCGGAAGGCGCAGGCGCGACCGAGAGCGCCGGCGCTGGCGAAGGGGTGCGTCGGTTGATCTATGGTGGGTGATCCATGGTGGTTGGTCAAGGTGCTTGGTGGGTTCAATGGTGGTTGAATGAAGCTTAATGAATGGTTAATGATGGTTAGCTTTGGCTAATTGGTTAATGATTGAAGTTTAATGATGAAGTTAACCCATCAATGACCAATCATCCAGGAGTATCACCGTTAATGGTGGTCAATCATCAATGATGGTTGATGATGGTTACTTCATGATTGAAGTCTAATGATTGAAGTCTAGTGGTTGATGATGGATGATTCTGTCTGGAGATCCGCCAGTTCACCTCACATATTTGATGGATCAAACCTTGGCCAAGGTGGTCGGTCAAGATGATGATCCATGGTTGGATGGGGGCTGCTTTTGGTTTGGACGGGTAAGATGGTCAGATGTGAGTAGGTTGGTTGTTAAATCACTACTTTTGAAGATGGTATTCATGGACGGATCAACCCCTTTTCGTACAAAATGATGGTGATTTTCTATGTTGGTGACAATTGTATTGGTTCAATTGTTGTTAAACCATAATTAGTCATTTAGGAAGGCAAAACAATGGCCGCATGATGGTTAATTAGATCGTGTTGAAACGGGTTCTTTCGTACTTGTAAATTTTGTTGGGTTGATACTGAGAGTTACTCGTGCAGTGTTGTGTCCGATGCCATTGATATACCATGTCAACGTCCTGGTACCATTATACCATCTAAAAACCTGAATCATCAAATCTAAGCCTAAGCATCATTTTGCAACCACTGTTGGTAGTATCTTTTTTTTCAAGTATAGGTATAGGATTTCGGCATTTTCACGAAGCCACGAGGCTTAACCATCATTATCAACCGTTCACCATCGCCAAACGTCAGTGGAATCTTCCACCTGGGCAAGGTTTTGACCGTTTCCGGTAAGACCTGCACTGTTTCAGTCAGGCATTGTATTCAGAAAAAAGTGGTTCTGTTATTTCAATGTAACAAATACTTTTTTCGATCTCATCATGATGAATGGTTGTGTTACTGTGGATATTGGTTTTGTCCCTTCAACACAGTATCTTCTTGGCAACATGAACTGTCGTCGTGATCTGTGCTCCTGCCAATGTCCCCACTAGCATCACGCCAAAACTTTGTAATCTCTGGTCGGTGTTTTCAAACATGTTTTATCTTCAGTAGTATCGCCAACCGGTTATGTTTGGTTGACCCAATATTTTTCAAACAAACCTCCTCTGGTAATCAGGGGGTTGAAAACCCTTGGTAATGAGGGGGTTGAAACCACCTCTGGTTGTTTTTTCTTAACGTCAGTTGCTCGCAGATGAAACGCCGCCACGACCTCGAAGAGGTCGCCGGCTTCGCAACGCGAAGTGGTCGGCTTTCCATGGCGGCGACGGCACAGGAGCAGCAGCTCGGAGATATCAACGAAGGTGGACTCGTGCTCCGCCGCCCTGCCAGGGGTCACATGAATGTGAGCGAACCGTGTAGCAGAGGAGACGGCCATTCACCTTGCACAGGAGCTGGGAGTAGATCGGGATGTTTTCATCCGTTTAAGCCTGGATTTCAAGACGGCACATTTTGGCTCCGGTGACGGCATCATGAGCAGGCATACTACCTGGCTGTTGCCTAGCGAGTCTTCCCCGCCATACTCTGGCAGAAAGAGAAGCACGCCGAATGGCGCTTTCTGTTCGAGGACGATTGCCATCTCAACGTCGAGGAGAAGACAGGTGTTCTCGAACAGCCAGCATCCAACCAGCAGGAGCCATGGAATTTGACTACCGTGACGAACCATTAGCGTCGACAACACGGTGTTTATCCACAGGCATCAATTGTTCATAAAATGTGTTCACCATAGATTGAACATAGTTCAACAAGTAGGATTACCCATCAGGGGTCGTCAGTCATCACAGTTCACTAACATGCACTAACCATCATTGATCATCCTAGTTCACCATCCTTCAACTATCATTGAACCACTGCTTAATGTAACCATTTTTTGCGCCATCATTGACCATCATTCACCGTCATCACCCATAGTTCAACCATGGTTAGCCAGTACTTAGCCACCATCGAACCATCATCATTTCACAATAGTTCAACCATAGATTCACCATCATTCAATCATCATTTAAGTATCACACACCATTATTCAACCACTGAACCACCATCATTTGCTTGTAATATGTTACCATTCTTCAAGCATTTTTAGCCACATTAAGCATCATGTATCAGGTATGAATCTATGCTTAACCACGTAGGTGGTTTTCGCCAGGTGTTGAAGAAGATGGTGGTCAAGTAATGATTATAAACCATTTATATTCTTCTTTAACCATTAATCAGGTTTTTGCAGAAGATGGTTGAACGAGAAGATAGATAGTGCATGCTTACTTACCACCATAAATGGTAAAGATTTGCAAGAAGATGGCTCCAGCCGTCGTTCTTTCACCATCTTCAACGGACATTTCGCCTTTGAGGCCCTGGACCGCATGATCGCAGAGGCGCTGTCAGGGATCCAGGATGGAGGCTTTAGGAGGCTTTAGGGGGCTTGGATCAATGGTGGTCAAGTGATCATGGATGGTGGTTGAACTATCGTTGATGGTGGTTAGCTTCGCGGTGGTAAAGCCATCAAGATTCAAACGCGGTTGAATGATGATTGTTTGATGGTTGATGGTTGATTGATTGTGAACCATCGTTATAACCACCATGAAACACTATCTTATTCAATACTAACTAGCATTTATGCACTATCAACATCTATTAACCATCACCATGTTAAAACTACCATCATTCAACACCTATTAGCCGTGGTTCAACCATCATCCAACCGTCGTTGAACCTACCATCTACCCATGGTCAACCATGATTTTTCATCGGGCGCGCAGGTGCGGTGCCTCAGTGGCGATGCGCCCATCAAGGGCGATGGCAACAGCGATCTGCCGCCGTGCCCTGGTTGAGTGGTGGAGTTGGGCCGATGGAAAGGGTCACTGGATTAGCGATGATGGTTCGATGATGCTGATGGTGATGATGATGATGATGATGATGATGGTGATGATGATGATGATGATGATGATGATGATGATGACGATGATGATGATGATGATGATGATGATGACGATGATGATGATGATGATGA
>VSDK01016293.1:105863-130700 GCA_009767595.1 Symbiodinium kawagutii | reverse complement strand
GATGGGGATGGGGATGGGGATGGTGATGGTGATGGGGATGGGGATGGGGATGGGGATGGGGATGGTGATGGTGATGGTGATGGTGATGGGGATGGTGATGGTGATGATGATGATGATGATGACGACGATGATTGCTAAATGTTGGTTGAGATGAGATGGCGGTTGGTGGTGGTTGGTGATGATTGGTGATGGTGCGTTAATGATGCTGAAGCAATGGTTCATTAATGATTAAATTAGTACTAGAATGATGTATACGTAAACTATATAAGTAAACTATATACTATATATGTAAACTAAACTATGTACTGTAAGTAAACTATTGTTCAGTGAGGTTGCTAATGAATATTGGTGGACCTTACCATGGCCGCAGTATGCCATAGTTGGCTACTAGGTCGCAGGCAAAGATTGATCGATTCGTTGAAGTTCATGGACCAGGTATCTACCAATCCATTACCCTCTGGTGATCTAACATAGCAATGGAAAATCCGCCAGTTATAGCTGATTTCCCAGGGTTTCGCTAGAAAAATAGTGATTTTCCATCGCTATGGTAGATCACCAGAGTGTACAATGTCGCTGTTCGGTCAGCAAGGGTTGTTCCTGCGGGCTTCGTTCACCTCGTGGTTTTGCATGCAACCATATACCGGCCTACTGTCGAAAGTGGCTAGTTATGGTGAACACTGGTTGGTGTGCTACTTGTTTCTGTGGCGACAGGTTGTTTGCTGTATGAACCGTTGAGTTTTCCGTGAGAAGTTCTTTACTTAGGACATGAACTGCCTGAAGGGAAAGTGCATACGATCTTGAATCCAATCATCATGGTGAATCGTCATGACTCACAGTGAGAAGTGATAGTTAAGTGATGGTTCACCCAACCATTGAAATCAACATCGAAAATGTTGAGTTTGGCCCATGTGCTGCCCCCTGACGTGGCTTTTCGCCAACCTAGATGTCCCTGTCCAGCCCATTAGGGTTCATGGTGAACGCATCCCATTCCCCAGATTGTCATCACCAAAGTTTCGTCGAAGTGTTGGGATGTTCATCCAGAAACTTGGTGTAATGACTCACATCCATGTGGTGACGAAGGATTCAAATGAACAACTCCGAGAGTTGCAAGTGTCCGCGCAAAACGGTCCCTGGAATGTTCTCAGAGCTTGACATCTCTAGGACAATAAGGTGCATTTCTTGTGTGAATGGCTGTTCGTCAAACCCGACAGCAGCCATTGGATGTGGTATGTTGTGGTTAAGAAGTTGTCCGTGGTTATTTGTTGTGCTGGTGCTGCTCCACCCGGTCAGCCATTGAGCCTGTCCTGAGGAAGAATTCTCATGAGGCTTTGCTCATTCGCCTGGAGACCCCAGAGATGGAGGGGCTCACGGAAGGGTGGGGACAGGCTATGCTACACATCAGAAGTTTATGGGGCACCACATGGTGGGCTTAGCCAGCGATTTTTGGACAGCATACTGCATACTAGATATTTTATGTTGGAAGGTTGCTTGTTTTTTCTGGCTGATGGTGAGCAATGTTCACAGCGATGGAACTGAGGATAGCCAACACTCTTTGGAGCTCAATAAGGATACGTGATCAAGAATAAGATCAATCTCCCATGGAAAGAACCATGTGACAAACCATGTGACAGTGGATAGCATTGGATGACACATGATATGGATTGATATAGAGGTATCATGAGGTTGCCGCCTAGATAGCCCAGATTAGTCCTCTATGTAGCATTGGCTTCGGTTTCCACGTTCAGACGTCCTGGTAGCTTGACCAGGGCAGGGGCTAGGGCCGTTCACATCACAGGTGGCCATGACCAGTTACTTATCTTGATGGCTTCACTGAACCTGCGCCAGACCCTTTCCCTCGCTAAATGGGTGGAGCTCCAAGAAATCACCGGGTGCTCTTTGGCGACTTGGCTCAAGGCTCAAAGCCTTGGCTTTAGATCGGTTGAAGATCAACACAGTGAAGCTACGACACAAGAATTTCTGGCAAGCACTCCATGGGATTTCTATGCATGTTTCGGAGGGAAAACCTGGAGTGATCTACTAGAGGGTAGTGACGCATAGTTCGTGCTTGTGTTTAAGATGGTTAAATCGCTTCAGATGAACCTGTCAAGCACGAAAGTATTGCACTAAGTAGAAACAGGCACGCAGCACATGTACTGTACAATACCACACCTCAGCACACCACATATCGCAGTTGGGCACGCTTCCCTTTGAGTGTGATGGAGACCTGGCAATTTCAGGTATCTTTGGCGAGTGGTCGGTCTGAAACAGTCTCAATCCCCCAGTGTGGCACCGTTGGGGACTTGAAAAAGGCCGCGGAGACGTCTCTGGGCCGACCTTGTTTGCGGCTCGCTGCACCGGATGGACGGCTCTTGAATCCAAGGGAATCTCTGCAGACGGCGGGGCTCAAAGATGGCGACGCCGTTGTTGCAGTGGCCCAGCACTTGCCCAAGGTAGCATCGACCAGCGGAGCCTTCGCGCTCTGGGTGGGAGGCCGGGTTTTCACTTGGGGGGATCCAGAGAGGGGTGGCGATTGCTCTGGAGTCCAGGATCAGTTGAGGAATGTTCAGCAGATTTGTGGTGCAAGTAGCGCTTTTGCTGCAGTCTTGGCCGACGGAAATGTCGTGACATGGGGAAGTGCAGGCCGTGGTGGTGACAGCTCTGGGGTCCAAGACAGGCTTAGGAATGTTCAGCAGATTCATGCCACTGGGTCTTCTTTTGCTGCAATCTTGGCTGATGGAAGTGTCGTGACCTGGGGCAATCCGGGTTATGGTGGCGACAGCTCTGGAGTCCAGGATCAGTTGCAGCATGTTCAGCAGATTTCTGCCACAGACGGAGCCTTTGCTGCGATCTTGGCCGACGGAAGTGTGGTCGCGTGGGGAAGTGCCGAGAAGGGTGGCGATTGCTCCAGAGTGCAAGATCAGCTGAGGAATGTTCAGGAGATTCACGGCGCACGGAACGCTTTCGCTGCAATCTTGGCTGACAGAAGTGTTGTGACATGGGGCATTCCTCGCAACGGTGGTGACAGCTCCCAAGTGCAGGACCAGTTGAGAAATGTTCGGCAGATTCATGCCAAAGGGCAGGTCTTTTCTGCAATCTTGGCCGATGGGACTGTGGTTACATGGGGCAATCCAGCTTGCGGTGGTGATAGCTCTGAAGTCCGGGACAAGTTGAAAAATGTCTTGCAGATTCATGCCACGGAGTGGGCTTGTGCCGCAATCTTGGCTGATGGAAGCGTTGTGACCTGGGGCTATCGAGACTGTGGTGGTGACAGCCGTGAAGTGGAGGAGGAGCTGACGAATGTTCAGCAGATTCATGGGGCAAGAAGTGCTTTTGCAGCTATCTTGGCTGACAGAAGTGTTGTCACATGGGGAACTCCAGCGGTGTGTAGTGACATCTCTCAATTCCAAGATCAGCTGAGGAACGTTCAACAGATTTGCGCTACAGATTGGGCTTTTGCAGCGGTCAAGGAGGACGGAAGTGTTGTGACATGGGGCATTCCTCGCGATGGTGGTGACAGCTCCAAAATCCAAGACGAGCTTCAATGCATATAATGAAAGACCCGTATGAAACAACCCTAGTTTACCTTCAATAATCTTAAATAGCTTGTGATTTACCACCATCACATATTGGGATTCATAAATACGGATCTACCATGATCTACCATTTCGCAGAGATGTGAGCAGAAAAAACGTGTGAACTGATTTGCAGGCATTGTGGCTGTTCACACCAACTGGCACATCTACCGATGTATTTCCTTGCTAGGGAAGTCAACGGCTTGAAGTTTCTCTTGCCTCTTCATGAGTGATGAACCTCATGATGAATACAGCTGTAATTGAGAATAAATGTGTACATACTTGCAACATTCAGTGGCGGCTAGGTGATTCATTTGTAGTTGCTATGTTGTTGTGGTGGTGGTTTTGGCATTTGCTGTGGCCGTGGATGTCCTAAATGTCGATGTTCCGTTGTCATTGCAGTTGTTGCTGCTACTGCTGTTGTTGTTGCTGCTGTTGTTGTTGTATGTTGTCGTTGCTGGTGTTGTTATTATTTAGGGGGTTTGTTCAGGAATGGCGGTATCTACGAACCATCCAGACTGCCAATGTAGATGACATTGTTTGTTTTGTTTGCTTTGTTTCTAATCATGGCTAATAATGGTTGGTGATGAACGATGACTACTAATGGCCGCTTTCGATTGTTCATCTTTGGTCGATGACCAGTTGGAGTATGGGGATGCGTCACAACCAAACATCCAACAAATGGGCAATGAATGCACGTCCCAACGAGCTGACATCAACTGGTCATGGATTTGGGAAGAGAACAGCCAGGGGTACGTTCGGGGCCTTTCTTATTATCCACAAATGATTATGGAAAATATACGCAGCAAGTACTCGATCTTGTCTAGCTGGTGGTTTTGAAAATGGTTGGTGGACGGATTTTTTCAGAGGGGTGGTTGAACCACCAACGAGTTGTGATGACTTGGGTGGTTACCCGCTCCTGAAGTCTTTCTTGGCGACAATGGAGCTCTAATCAGCTGTTCGGGCTGCACGGTCAGACCAAAATTGTACAGTACACATTGTGCAACCATCATTGATCATTGATGATCAACCATGAACAATCCTTCATCCTACACATTTTCCAACACTAATTTATCCAATCACTAATTCATAGTGTGTCTATCCAAGCATGGTATCACCAGGTAATTCTCGCATGAATCATTCTCAGCCATCAACAAAAAATTCTGAAGCATTGGGTTTAGAACCGTAATTCTTACCATACGAATGGGCTAAGTATGAATTACCCTAATCTAATTACCATTATGGTTAAGCTTTGGAAAAGGCTAATTATGAATTATATACCCTAATCTACTTCCATATTAGTCCCAGATACCCCCTAAAACATCTAAAATCCTCACCATTAAAGAGACTGATAAAGCTACCAAACTGGGGGTTAATTCTCCTGGCCCCTGCTTTGCGATTGCTGCAGAATTGCTTCTCTGTGGAGCGCCGTACCTACTGCTGTTCTCCTCCAATGAACAAACTCGCCCCGCGAATGGAATGCTCACGTAGCAACGTGCATATTTGATCATGACCCCCCTAACATCCATTGGAATGACCACCCGAACATCCCCTAACCATTAGAAGAATGCCTTTTCCAAAGCGATGCGAAAGCCGTAACGCTCAAACACTACGGATTAGAACGACTTCATAGGAAGGTTTCTCGCACAGATGAATCATGAATCACCATCCTTATCCAAGAACCATCCTTAAGCACCTGCCATCCACAATCATCCTTAAGCCTCAATTATGGCATCAGTATACCATCATTAAGCCATCCTAAACCACCCTTCTTAGCCATCCTTGGGACCTGCCCCATGGCAGGCTGCATGGCAGGGTACCCACCCGGCACCTCCACCGTCACACCCGCGCCTGAGGCTTGAAGAGCAGAGCTGCGAGATTGGAGGCCGAGAAGCATCGCAGCTCGGTGAAACGGCGAAGGACGGTTGGAAAGGATGGAAAAAATGGGGTGCTGAAGGATGGTTGAGGATGGCATTAGGATGATTAGTCATGGTTACTAATGATTAAGGATGATTAGGGATGATTAAGGATGGTTGAGGATGGTTGATGATGATTTAAGGTTGATTAAGGATGATGCGTGGTGATGAGTAATGATGGTTGAGGATGGCAGTGGCTAGCAATGGTTAAGAATGATGGTAATTGTGATTGATGATGCCTGATGATGACATATGATGACTAATGATGGTTGATAATGGCGAATCAAGTTGTTAATGATGGTGAATGCTCAATGGCTAGAAATTGAAATGGATAAGAATGATGATCATGATGATCAATGATGGTTGAGGATGTCAGCAACTGTGGTTTGATGGTTGCTTGGTGATGGTTGATGATGGTTAAGGATGGATGCTGGTAAATTGATGGTCAAGAAGAAGCACAAGTAATGGAAAATGCCATGGTTTTTGACGGCTGATGGCTACTCGATAGTTGACGATGGTTGATGTATGCACATGGCTGGGTTGCAGATATTCAATCAGCCACCATATGCCGCCAAATTGTTTGTCACTTTTGAGTTGGTACGCTAGTTACAGCCACGAAGATGAATTAACCATACATCCTTGATTAAAGTTTTAGCAGGGAATCTATAAGCCACCAGTGCCATGAGACACTGGATCTTCCCAAGTTGTACTCAACGCCTGTCGTCTGCCCTGCATTCTGAGAGCAAGTCTTTAGCCGCTCACTGGACACCGATGCTGCGACAACGACTGGTTGGCAGTGTTCAAGAGGGCAATGATGGTTGCAGAGTTGTACCCAGAGCCTGTTAAGTTGGATTTGTTCACTCGGGAAAATTGACCGTTAGTAAGCACTAGTAACGCACCATCAACCACTAGCAGTTATAGTAGATTTAACTATTCCAAGGTGGCTTATAAACCAACGAATCTGACCAGGGGGTACCACTCTGTAGGTTAGTTGGTGATGGTTGCCTAGTGGATCAAACAAATCATTGAGCGAGAGTGGTTGGACTTAGCCAACCATGAACCCTCATTGGCCGGCATCAGCCACCCATTCAATGGTCAAAGTCCACCAATCTTGTTGGTAATTGTTGACAGTTGACCAACTGCAATCCAGCTGGTATCGTATCGGTAGCATGTGGTCACCCAGTCCAGCTTGAGGTTACATCCGTATGGTTTTTGCGACGTCGCCGTTGCTTGTTGACATCCCAAAATACTATATAATCATTCACCGTAGAGCTAGTGATGCTGAACTGAACCAACCATGAGCCAACGATCGCTCAACCTTTCACTCCTTCCATTTACCAGCTAGTTACTGGTTGTGAGACGATTTTCTCGGTTCATCATTATGCTTGATATTTCATAAACTCTTAATCATCATGGTTAATCATAAACATCTCCCTATTTTGGTCGATTAACAAACCCATGAACCATCCCAACAAATGAACACATGAACCATCATAGTCATTCTGGTCTCATCTCCTATTCGCCACCCATGAACCATCCACCCAAAGCTTTCCAGAAATTCACTACCGCCTTCACCAGGCCCGGGCCAACGCATGCAAAGGCACGCGCAGCACGCGCAGCCGCAGCACCGAGGCGACTTCATTGCCAGCTACTGGCAGCACATGTATGTCGATGAGGATAGCTGGGAGCTCAGCTTTCCATGATACATGGGTTATCCATGCTTGGTGCTGGAACTGGTGCTGGAACTGGTTGTTGGTTTGATATTTTTTCGGTTGGTCATTGGTCAATGTTGTTGGCGAGTAGTGGTCAATAGTTGGTTGGAAATGATCAATAGTTGGTTGGTAAATGTTGGTAATGGTTCATAGCCGATTCATAGCTGCTTTACAATCATCAATGATAATTTGGTTGCTTTTCAACCATGCGAATGAATTGGGATCATGGCATTCTAATTCACCTGCGCATATCTTTGGGATGGGGCAACTAACCACCAACCAGGAAATCATAGTTCGTCAGTTTTCGTCATGGTTGACAAATAGTGTTGACCCACCCATATAGCTGTTAAGCTGGTGTACATGGAATTACGGTAGTTGTGTACGTGCGTTTGTTTTTGTGATCATCCGCGATGATCAAGAATAGACATGCCATCATGAAACATGGAGATCTCAGGTTTTTTTACACGTCTAAAAAAACTAGCCTAATAATAGGTCCCCGCCAATCATCAATCAACCAGGAATCAACCAGCAATTCGTGTTCTCAAGGAGGTCTGGTCGATAGAAATCCCTTGCCGCTTCAGGGTCGCTATCTCGAGGCACTCTGTCAGATGCGCATCTTGACACTTTGCTGACCGCAGGGGAGCCTCAGATCCGGGATGTGACCACTTGGAGATGCTGGATGAATGGTGATGCTTGGTGATGCTTGGTGATGGCTGGTGATGGTTGGTGATGGCTAGTGATGGTTGGTGATGGTTGGTGGTGGTATTTGTCAATATGATAATGTGGCGGTTTCTCAAGCCATAGGGGACCTGCAAAAATGGTTGGTTGATTTCTGGAAATGATTGATAAACTGGATGATTTGGGGGGTACCCGTCTTTTGAGAAACCAACATTATGAAAACTAACCATGACTGTACGACCATGATCTTTAACCACACTTGTGTATGAGCCACCTACTAGTAGCAAGGGAATGGGGCCGCATGGACCATCTATGCGAATCAATAGCAGCTGGCACAGCATTTTGTCAGTGGACCAACCTGAGGTTCAACCACGGATCAACCACTGGGTTCCGTCAACTTCATGAACTGATTTCCACCATTTTTGGGCAGATCCACTGGTTTGCTGATCTTTTGGTGACGGATGAACGTCTTCTGGTTGATCCACTGGTGCAGCTGAAGGGCGGTTGATCCATTGGTGGTTGACAACACACTGCCACTGGTTGCTAGTGGCTGATGGCTTCAGAGTGAGACTAGCTGGACGGTGGCGTTGGCATCGCGATCACAGTTGGCCTATTGATGAAAGTGGACAAGCTAGCCACGTAAAGACCTCGAGAAATTAAACCATCACACATCTCGACTCTTATGGTTGGTTTACAGCTAACAGGCCCAGCAAGAAAGGTAGTGATGACAAGCTGTGACCCCCCCAGGTTTGTGTACCTAGCAAGTGCTGGGGTTATGAGCTGGGTAGCCACTCACCAGCAAACAACCTGCATGAACCACTGGGTACAGCAATCCTTCTCATGATTTGCAATCAAACACAAGGCTCCAGTTCCAACCACCATTTGAGAAGTGCAAACCATTCTTACGGCCATGATTAACGCTCATACTACCATCATCAACCATCATTATGAACCACCCATTCACCATCATTCATCCATCCATCCTTCAGTGCCAAGCCCCTTCACCATCGCCTCCTCCGCTGAATGGCGGTCGCCTCGCGGTCCGCCACTGCCGTCCTTAGAACCTCGAGAAGAAGGCCGAAGAGTTGCGGCTTCGAAGCGAGGAGCGGTCGATGAGTCCGTGGATGACCAGCTGCGGGGCGCAAGGCGAGTGGTTGGTGGTTGTTAACCATAGCTGGTTGATGGTTGGTTGGTGGTTGGTGGTTGGCGGTTATTGAACCATAGCTTTAACCATGGTGTAAGCATCAGTGAACTAGAGGGGATAACAACAATTGAATGCTCAAAAGCTGCAAACTGGTGGTTAAGAATTGGTTGAATGGTTGGGGGACCACGGTCTTGAATTGGTGAAGAATATGTAGATTCGATGTAATTCTATGGTTGCAATTTGAGTGGTAGACGTTACACCATGAGTGCTGATGGTCATGTCATGGTTAGCTGAATGGTCAACTGTGTCAGCTTCACGGTCAAGTGGTGACCAACCAGCTATCAAAGATCTAGTTTATCTCAGTGTTAGATTGTGATGTTTGGCTGGTTATCATATTACTAACCTTGATAACTTTAATCAGTGGTAACTGCTGATGAGTTGGATCCAGTACCGCGGTAACATCTAGCAGTTATTTGGCTGGTGGCTTTGAAACCATGATTGACCACTATTTAACCACTACTTAACCACTAATCAACCATGATTCACCATTAGTTTCACCACTATTAACGACTATTATCCATTCACCACTGACTAACCATTCTGAACCACTGATGGTTCTGACTTCCAGCTTGGCGCTGGACAGCACCGGGCCACGTCCCGGCGAAGGAGCTCCAGCTTGAAGCCAAAGAGGCGGAACGAAGGTGCATGGCATGGGTGGCAACTGGTGGATGTGCTTGGCATCATTTTTATGGATAGTCATAGGTTTGTTTATTATGGTTTATTATGGCTTCTTGTGGCTTATCATGGTTTATTATGGCCTATTATAGTTTATGTCTATGCTTAAGATTGGATGATTTGGGGGGTTGCTATTCTGAGAAACAAATGGATGTAGCAACCATCATCGAGCATCCCAATGGTGAATGGATGTAGTGACCATGGGGTGGATATGGGTGGATGTGTTACAACTATCATGAACCATAGGAGAGTATAGCTAATTAGCAAAAAATGGTCGATATGTCCAGGGTTAAGAGATGTTTCATGAAAGTTTCATGGTTTATGGTGTACGTCATCATGAATCATATAGAATCATATATAAGCCTATATTAGTACTGGCAAAATGATATTGACCATAGTGAGTCATGGATGTAGTAAGCATACTGATGGTTAACCTTGGAATGGATGTGGTAGCCATGGGTGGATGTATTAGAACCATCATCAAACATAATTTACCTAATATAAAATTACTATACCAGGTGAATCATTGATGGGGATCAAAGACGGCCTGTGCTGGTCAATGGATGGTTCATTGGGACAGTCGTGAATGGATGTGGTTCATGATCGGTAGTAAGGGTTAATCATGGTTAGTAGGGATAAATATTGATGAATGAAGCAGCAGGCAAGGTTGCAGCAGACAGGCACTTTGGCAAACCCAGCTGTGCGAGCTGCCAATCCTTGGCTTTCATCGATGCCGCCATGCTGGGGTTAGCAGCTGGAAATGATGGATCATGGGAGACCCATCACATCCCATCACCATCCTCACTACGTTGATATATCAACAACTTGTACACCAATGGTGCTCCTTTTTCCCCAAGAATGTCTCTGCGCCAACAGGATCAACGCGCAAATAGAGGCAGCCAAAATACAACGCCTCGTCCGGGGGTTTGCCATCTCGCAGAGTGAGAGATATTGCCATTCAACAAGCATCGACGGTGGAAAATTATCTGATGAGAAATGTGCCAGTCACAGGTGCGACCATGGATCTGGCGAAGGCTTTCAACCTTATCACCCGAAGACCTTTGGCGAAGTTGTTGGTCAAACTGGACATTCCAGAGGAATTAGTGACCTTTTGGATGTTGAAATTGAGCACGCTTACCCGTTCGTTGCTTTTTGCAACGCTCAGTGCGAGCCCATTGCTTCAACAGGTGGCTTCCCGGAAGGGAATTCACTATCCATTGGAAATAAGTTTCCTCTTTTACCAAAAGGTATGCATACCCAGGGTGACGCCTTTTGCCTTTGCAGATAATTGGGCTTGGGTAAGCACATGACCTAGGGATCCATTCCGTCCTGACATCAGCAGTAAGAGCATTGATAATGGTTGATCATGGTCAATTGATTCAGGTTGATACTCATGACTCATATCAATGAGGTATTCCTATGGTACTCATCTCTGATAATGGTAAGCATGGTTCATACTGGTTACCAATGGTTGATGTTTGTTCCGGATGGGTTGTGGGCTGATCCTCTGCGATGATCAGTGGCCCACGGGGACCAACCGAGCCCTTCCCAACGGAATGCTTGGTCACCAAGTTGAGAGACCTTGATTTAATTAGTGGTGTAGACATGGCCCAGTAATCGAGATAATCAATAAGTCTATAGTAATTAGTAGGTTAGTTAGTTGGTTAGTCTATCAATTTTGGTTGAGATAGAGCGAAGGAGCGATCTACCCCCCGCCCACCAACAGTGGATAAATGAATTTCTTTCCTAGGCCCCCAGCAATACGAGCACAGATAATGGTTTTTTTGGCAGAAATCAAGTGGTCTGTCTTTGATTTGGGTTTTCATGTCCCACTGCCTCCACTTCAGTTGTGCTCTACCAGGAGTGTTCTAATCAGATGATATATTGGTAGTTTTGCACATAGTTGCCCTCAACTACCGGAGGTCTTGGATGAATGGTCCTACCCAAGCAGTTCCCGGAATGTCTAATCATCCTGGAGTATATAGATAGAATGTATTGTATATTCAACATTTCAAGCCATTGACCTATTGGGCATGTCCCAATCTGATTTTCAACTTCAGGATAAATGTAGTCATGAATGGTCTCATGAAATGGTGACTAAGAATCGTTAGTGTTTGAATATGCGATAATCGTGGATAAATATGTGGTTACGGTATCTGGTTACACATACATGTACATGGTTAATGATGGCAATGATGATATATAATGATGGTTCAATATTGCAGAGTGATGATAAGAAGAAGAAAGAATCAGACGACTCAAAGGAGAAAGAGGAGAAGGGACCTGTGAAGCGCAGAGCAGAAACAGCTGTTCCAAGTACACATTTGATCCCAACGAAGCTGTAGAAGTTGGATCTGAAGTACATGGCCGTGAATCCTCAGTTCAATGAGCTGACGCTTCCTGGAGAAACTCGGAGCGTGGTTGACATGTGCGAAAGGCACCTATCATCCCGGCAAGCGAGCTGCCAAAGTAGGCCACCTTGGCTTCTTTGGTCATATATTGATACTTAAATATAATATAGTACATATACCGGATTTGATATATTACAGAAACATGGTCAACACCCAGGATCTTTAACAATTAAATCAACCCCAGGTTTTGAGAATTATATGGTCAACACCCCAACCTCAACTCCCGGATCTTTATAGCCTAACCCATCGCTTCACAGCTTGGATCACCTCCATCACCTCAGCCCTCCCCACGGATGGCTGCCAGGTTGGAGCATGTGAATTCGCTCCACTTGGGCCGTGCCTCCGATCTGGAGTTGCAGGCCTGGTGCGCAGGGGTGCTGCCTGGTGACATGTGAGGATCCTATGAATGGTGAGTGGTTGTGTATGGGGGTTTACTACCAAAAAGATGATCAAATTTAGTGGTTAACTAAAATTTGTCGAAAATGAATGGTGAATGGTTGTATAGGGGTTTACTACCAAAAATAGATAATTAGGTTGATAAATGGACAATGAACCACCAAAATATACAATTTAGGCTCACAACTATGAATGGTGAATGGTTCTATCCATGGTTAGTTAGTTGTCAATGATGCTGAATAGTGGTTAACAATAGGAGACAAGCACCAAAAATATTGGATGATTTGCGGGTCCCCTTTTTTGAGAAGCACTCATATAATCACTGTGGCCAGGATGGTTATAAATTTTTGCGTATGTTTGATCCAACGGTTATCATTGGTTTTTTTCATGTTTCACATCTAATGGTTGAATACTAGACTATAATCCAAATTGAGAGTGATTGTTGTTTCATGCTTTCACTGATTTCTTTGGAATGTTCGTGGGTTGAGCCATGCCTTTGGATTGTAAGAGAGTAGTGTCACCGTTTTTTGGTCGAGAAGCAACCAGCTTTCATACACCTTTCCGAGGATGTGACCCACCGGGCCTCAGTGCATTCCAAGTACCACAGCCCATGCGTGTTGTTGTTTCACCTGAAAATGTCGGAATGCGGCTACGCACAGCTTATGCAACATAACATGTATGAACTTTCGTGTATGTATAGAATGTATGCAAGATTCTATAGTGATTATGTGCAAAATACATAAACACAATGATGTTTCTTATATTGGTTCTTGTCCTTTATTCATTAAGAGGAGGTACGGCTGCGAGATGACATAAGTATAAGTGCAATCGTAGATATTTTTTGTAAATAAATAGTCATGGTCATGGTTTGTTATTCATTCCAGCAATGTTCTGGTCACTAGAACAACCATAGTTAACTACTAATATCAGTACTTCCTTGCTGATGGTTTCAATGTTGCCAGCCACATGATGTTTGATATGTTGGTCCCACCCAGATATTGGGAATGTGATGCCCAAAGTAGTATAGCTAGGCAATTACCTAAGGTAAATTTATGACCAGAATGATCACTAGCCACTAGCCCCATCGTACCCTATCATATATTTGCACATATGTTTTTCAAATACAACTATCATTCGTTCGTAGATGCCTAGCCGCAATGATCACTGCCATGATCAACAAGATTGCCGTGATCATTGCTAGGAATCCACCATGTTGGATGAGCCACGTGCATATTGGTCTAGTAATCCACACAAGTACTAATCAAGGTTATAGTATGTGATGAAACCATGGACGATACTCATCAGGTTCTTCATGTTTCCCAATGAAGCCATTACGAATCAAACAGGATCAGCCATAGATTACTGATGGATACTCATGACCATGAGAATGAATGATTATACCACCATTCACAACCACAGTATCAGAACTACCTGGTGGATTGAATGGTGATGATAATGGATTTCACCATGTCAGTGGTAATACTCACGCTGCTAGTACTTGGATGAGTGTCAGTAGGATGGGCGTAGTAGCTTATCCGTTTGGTGATTGCTAATACCAACATGGTAACTACTGGTACCAATCGCTACCAATACTAGCTACCAACTACCACTAGCTAACTTGGTGATAACTATCACAAGTACACCACCAACAAATACCAATCATCATATTCCTTGTAGTGGTACTTCTTAACCAATGAATATAAACAAGAACACTGATTAGAACCTACTTAACCAATGAAATACTGATCAATTGATACCTTTTCATTACTTAAAAATGAGGGTTCAACTGGGGACCAGCGATGGTCATACCATCACCACTTCGTATTCGTTTGCTCCACCTCGTTTGTGAGGCCATGAACGCCTTCGAACGTTCCCAGCGGCGCATTCAAGAGGCGCGTGCTGCGCGCGGCCCTTGTGCCGGTATTGGCATCGGGGATATCGGCCATGTGTTGGACAGCGGCTGGCTAGTGGCTAATTAATACCTGGTTAGTCGCTGGTCAATCGCTGAGTGATAGCTGCTTAACAACTAATTAGTGACACTGATAGCCAGTCAATAGCTGATTAGGAGCTAACAGCTGGTATCCTATTGACTTGTTCGCTACAGCAAAGGAAAAACCATGAAATCAAGGATCGGATACCTGAGAGGAACAGAGACTGCTGAGTACACTCCCAAGGAAAAACACAAGGTGTGCGAATGAAATCATTCAACATTCATTTGCAGATGATTCCAGCTAGATCATCTACATAATGTATATCATCTATAATGATACCACTAGATAATTCTACATAAAATTTGCAGATCATCTACAATCAACTGGATCCACCTTTTGGATAATTTTAGATCCACCTTCCTTCAGCTAGATCATCTACACCATTTGCAGCAACCAGGTTGGAACCCGGGGTTGGTAAACAGTCTCAACCGGTTGATCATCAATGGCCTCTCAGAACCCATGTTAATCATTGTTAGTCCGTTTTGAATCACCATGAACCGCAGTTGACTATCAATTGCAGCAACCATCAGCAGCCAACATGATTGATAGCCGGTCACCTATGTCCGTCAACTACGACAGGTTTGTTCTCTATGGCATGAGTCCATTGTTAACACCATTATCAACCGATGGCCGATGGCTCAATTATGCTGAACTTGCTCAACCCACATCACCGCTCTGCTTTTGCTAGGACTTTGACCACTGTTGAATCCGCGAGAATCAACCAGTGGCCGGCTATGACGGCACTAGACCATTATTCACCATCAATTCAGCATCAAAAACCAATATATGCTATAACCCGTCAATAATAACCATCCTGTGCCATCACAAACCACTATGAAGTATTAAACTTCCCTCATCCGTCACTATAACTATCAATCATCGCTTTGATGATTGACCATTTCACCACTATACTTCCCTCATCCACTAACCATCATACTAACCATTGACCATGGTATTAACTATGGCATTAACCTTCGTTACTCACATGCATTCACCATTTCGCTATGAACCATCCATTAACCATCCATCAACCATCCATTAACCAACATCATCCGCCATCCTCACTTAAAATCCTCACTTCATCATCCACTTCCCTATGAACAATCCATCAACCATAGTTCACCATCATTAACTAGTATTAATCTACGACCTGTTGACCTATGATATCCATCAACCTGTTAATCTACGAACCATTAACCAGCAACCACTCCGAAAGTCCAACCATGCAATTACCAACATCATCAGCCATACTCACTCAAAATCCACCCATCATCAACCATAATTTACCATCAACCACCACTCCGAAAGACCAAGCATCGTGAGGGATCATTAACCATCATTAACCATCATCAACCTGTATTAACCTGTTAACCTATGAACCATTCACCATCATTAACCATCATTAACTCCGAACCAACCACCACCAAGCACCACTCCGAGTTGTCGGCTTCCTCGTGAGGACAAACGAGAAGAAGAATACCAGAAGCAACGCGACGAAGTCCAAGCTCTCTTCGCCAAGGCAGGGCCGGGCAGGGCGCCGGGGGTAGTGCGCCCGGGGGTAGTGCTGGGGGGTGGTGGGTTGGTTGGTTAAGGGTTGGTTAAGGGTTGGTTGGTTGGTGGTTGGGAGTTGGGGGTTGGTGTTGGTTGGTGGTTGCTGGTTGGTCCCGGTTGATGTTGAGGTTTTGTTGGTTGAGTTGTGAAGCTTCTCTTTCAGACACCTGATTCGCACGTTTTGGGTAGCTGAACTGTGTTCTGAGATTCGGGGGTGCTGAGCACACACGGAAACAGATGCGTATTTGTTTGTATTGATATTACGCTATATTTTGCCTGGTGGTTTCGATATTTTGAAACTATTTGAAATTTCAAGCATGCCCGGGGATGATGGCTTCTGATTGACTTGCTCAAATCTCGGGGATAGGCAACTAGCCACCAACCATCCTTGCCAAGCATCATCAACCATTTGTTTCCCGTTGGTTGGAATATGGCTGTGGGCACCCCACATGGCCATACTGACTATACCAGGTGTCATCTGACCACGGCTTTTGGGCACGACAAAGCTGTTCATCCAACGGTTGGGATGTGAACAACCATGGCTTGGAGGCATCAAAGCCCTACCATGAGCACCATGGTGTCTTGATTGGCCTAGTGTCATGATGGGTGCCCCAAGAAATCCATGTGGATGTCGGTGGGCCGTGGGGGCAGCCCTGAAAGGCTGACAGCCCATGGCTATGACCCTAGTCAGCCCGTTGGGGCCGGGTTCACCACCATGGCTTGTGATGGTGTGCCTTGATCCATCCTCAAACAGAGTGCTGGTTCAATCTTTAGTTCCGATCTCACTGCTGGAAGCCCAGAACAACTAAGCAAAAAGGCACAGACTCAACAATTCCTTGGGATAGCAACTGATTATTCATGGACCAACTACAAATATTAGCAAAACTTCAAGATGAACATCGCATGAACATCTCTGTGAACATTGCAGAAACATCCCACAAAATGGACAGATGGCTATCTCACCCCATCCCTATAGCTTTGCCACACAATGGCGGAGCTGCCAAGCCGAGCTTCTGAGAGCTGGTGGGACAAGGGATAGACATCCATGGAGCTGGTAGCAGTCTGTCCCGGTGAGATCCCAGAGGAGAATGATGTAGAACAGGCAGTTGACGCCAAGAGCAATGACACGGCTAGTTGCATTGTTTGGAACGACCTGAGAGTTGCAGCCGAGCTCCAACTTGGACAAGGGAGTGGATGGCAGGTCATCTACCCCAAGGCAAGACTCCAGGTGGCAATGCCTTCCATGGATGACAACCTTGAAGTCTCAGTTCGCTTGCGTGACGACGTAAAAGTCAGTGGCACGTGCGCAGCAGTGCAAGATTCCACTTTGATGCTTTCAACAAGCTTTGGAGACTTTGGAAATCAGGCTAAGGAGCGCATCCAAGCAGAAGAAACTGCAGCAAACCGGGAAAACCTGCTGCGATACCAGCGGGAGAGAGAGATCAGCAAACAATTGAACAAGGAAGTGTCTCGAGCCATCCGCTGGCGCCAGAACTTGTCCATGATCTCATTCTCTGTGTGCTTGCTGATCCTGCTTGGGGCCATGGTGGCCTGTACCGTGGTGGCCTTCAGCCTGGTGACCGAGCTGCAAGGCGTGGGCCTGGCCATGGCGCTGCTGGCGCTCGGCAGCTGCGCAGGCTGCGGCGCTGGTGGATTTTGGGTCGCCGCGGGGATCGGCGACGCGGCTCAGGAGACGCGGAGGGTGGTCCGGGCCCAGGGTTCGTCCTTGCGAAGCTTCCAGGACACCGGGGTCCAGGTGGATGCTGGCGACGTCTGGACCCTGACGACGGTCTTGAGCTGCATCTGCTGCGTTCCCCTCGTGGTCCTCGGCTGCGTGGTGGCCATGACTGTGGCCAGCGGCCTCAGCGGCTATGGCTGGGCCTTGGCACTGCTGTGGGGCTTGGTGGCCTTGATGATGTGCTGCGGTGGAGCGTATGGTTGGCGGGATGATGAGTATGCTGGTTGGAGACAGAAAGCTGGAAATGCTCTTTTCTATGCTTTGTTTTTCCCCTTCATGTGGCCAGCGGACGCGGCTGTCCACTTGACCCACGACCACACCATTGTGTTCGAAGGCAACGTGCTCCCAGGCCGCCAGACTGTGTGCTCGTGGCCTGGAAAGTATGCCACTGCCTGGGACACGTTGGTGGCGGGCAGCAAACAGGATGACATTAGCGCGGCTGTGGTGTTTCTGCCCGAAGGATCCCAGCACTTTGGGCTTCACGATCCAATTCCTGCTTCGCAGGACCTGCAGGACTTGCGTGGCAAGTGCTGGTGCACTCCTTTGTATGGAGAGCGCAAGCCGTGGGGCTGCAGATGGTGGTCCAAATGGATCGCCAACATCGAACTGGCAGTATCAAAGGGGTGCGCCCTTGAGGTCTATTATTTCAACGGCATGAGAGGCGAGGGTAAAGTCAAAGATTTTTCCACGGCTGGGGAAGAACATCTGCACCGTGAGGCGATTGAACTGTGCCAAAAAGCCTTCCTCAAGTCCAAGGGTTTCCGCAATGCCCTGGAGGCTGGCCTGAAGCATCTCCCGAAGGAGAATGGTCCAGATTCTTCTTCACCCTACTCTCGGGAGGTGCGTCGCCTCTTCCTGGATAGGCTTCCAGAGGAAGACCGCCAGTTCTTAGTTTCATCCGAAGGCCTTGGGAATTCGCAGAAGGCGGAAGTCGCATGGCTGGAACGCAAGGGTTACCCTTACATCGAAAAAGAAGTTTGGGAACTCGAAAGCTCATCGCCCAAGGCGACAGGGCCGGCTGTCGCACCTCGATGAAAGAGAGTTCAAACTTTGTTGCCATCATGTTGGCATCGTGTTCACATTACCAAACCATTACACGTTTCCAGTCACTCCAGTCGTGAAGTAAAGATATGTCAAGACGTAACTTCAACATGTACGTGTTTACATGAAACTGTTTACAGATTCTTACAGGTTTCCAGTCGTGAAGTGAAGAGATGTGAAGACATGAGCTCGACATGTTTTTGGTCACACAGGTGCGTGTCACAGCAGACCCTTACCAAACAGCCCGGTGGTGTCCACCCGAATCTGCGCTTCTGAAAATTGCGCGATTGTGCTGGCTTTTAGGGTCTGTGTTGGTGAATAAAGTGCCAAGAAAGACCACAGTCTTCTGGTGGACAGTAAATAACATAGTTCAGAACACTACCATCATTCTGGTGGTGAGTGGTTCATCGGTGACAAGAACCAACTAACCAACACTTGGGGGGAATTTACCAACATTTACAAGTACCATGCATATATGGGTCGCAACCAATCATCCCAAAAGGGACAGTAGTTCAAATCGCAACAAATACGAGCAGCGGGTGCTCATTGAACTGACCCTAAGCGCTTGTGGGTGCACAACTGGTGGTGGCCACAGATGGATTTCCCAACATAATTAGTTTCGATCATTTTGAGACTGCTTGAAGGTACCACTTTGTTTGTGGATACAGTAATATTTTTGGAGCCGTTTGATCAATAAACTGGCTGCAACACCTTTGCCAACCTCCGACCAACCAGTGTGGTTCTCATCATTTTCTGTGCTATCAACCATTGTCAACTGTTTTGCTGGATGTTAAACAATTGACATGTGTTGGATAATTATGTTTGTTATTATCTCTTTGTTTCCACTGCACATGTGTTTAAACATCATCAACCAGCTGTTAACCTATCATCAACTATCACCAGCCATCGTGAACCGTTTATTTAATGGCTCTTGCATTCTTAATCGTTCATCAACTGGTTATGAACCATACAAATTCACATTCGATAATCCTTATCATTATGCATTTTTGTTGCATGAATCTTTATCAATGATTCAATAGCCCTTGTTATCCATTGACAAAGCATGAGACGATCAAAATGTTTAAGCACAATGATTGGTTGTTTGTTGGGAGGAAGCTAAAAAGTATAGCTCTTTAAAGGGTCTTTAAAAGGGGAGCGTTTTGGAGCTACAAAAATGGTTGGTTTAGTATAAATGGTTAAGATTAGACTTCAAAACCATGATCATATCTAATCATATGAATTAAACTCCAATATTAACCATCTATATAGTAAAGTCATATGAATCCAACTCATTTTTAACCATTTGTATAGTACTAAACCCATTTCAAACCTCATTTGCACCACAGAATCCACCTGTCAACCCGAGCTCCGTGCCTCACGAGGTCCACCGGCGGCTGCAGAGTGAACTCATCGAGCTGCGTGATTACAAGGTGCAGGGCCATGCACCGCCATGGCGCCGCCATGCGCTGCTGCTGTGAATCACGGCTCGCGATTGCAGCTGACTGGTGAAACCTTGGAATTACCAAGTTGTAACCATGGTTATTGATGTTATAACTGTAGCTGAAGGAATATGGACACCAGATCGTTGCGAATAACTGCAACTGATGGAATAACTGTCCATATTCCATAGTTATTGAATACGAATTATTCCTGGAACGAATTTAACAAAACCATGGAATGACTGAATCGGTCGATTCAGTAACCATGGAATTGGACATTTGATGACCATTGACACTGGAATTCCATGCTTGAACACTGGAAGCACCATGGGTAATTGATGAACAATCGATGGAATTCCATTGATGACCATGGTTGATTGATGAATACTGGAATTCCATGGTGAATTGATGTCGATTCACCTTGGTTTCTGCATCAATTTACCATGTTGTTTCACAAGCTTAGTGGTGGAATTCCATGGTTGATTGATGGTTAGCTATGCTTAAAATGAACCATGTTCACCAGATGCGCGTTTGGCTGTGATGGTGGAATTAAATGAGATGGTTGATGATGGTCATCATTATTAGTTAACGGTTGATTCATGGTTATTGCTTTTTCATGACGACTTGATGGGTTTAATGGGCTATTGAATTTGACCATCACGGGTTGACCATCACTGAAAATGAGTTTAACCAGCTATTGAACTAATGGCTATGAGTTTTTCATCAAACAAAACTTCTTATGACCATCACTTCAACCATCAGTTGGCTAAGCATCAACCAGCCGATCCGAGTCCGGGGAGTAAGCGTTAAACATGGATGGCTCATTGATGTCTCGGATCTGCGGCTGGGATGAACCGGTCACCATGGTTGGTAGATTCTATAGCAGGTAGCTGAAAGAATCTGTGGAACCACGGTTTACCAGTTCCCAGCTTGGTAGAGGTCAACCCTAGAGGGGTGGATTCTGGGGGTTGATGGCTGCTGTTGGCCTCTTTGGTGTTGATCATCATGGGTTTCGATCACTTTCGTTGCTGTTGATCCACTGGTTCTTGTCGGGTGTTGTTTACTGCTGTTTGCCGGTAATATTAACCCAGATTGATACAGTCCATTGATATATTAATTTGGGAGGTAGCATTTGAATGGAAAACCAGCTGGCTTTTGGGGAACACTATTGATCAACCAGGGGTTTAGCTTCATCCAGGGTTGGCACTAATCATGTTTATTGTCAATCCGCTAGTGCCAATCTTTGCTGACTTATGCTAGTTGTGGCAATGGATGAGTTCCTTGCAGGGGGTGTTGGGTGCCGACACTTGATGACCATCGTTGTCAACGTATTGCCGATCAAATGCATGATCGTTACGGTCTCACAATATTCTTTGATGATAATTCGCCGTCATTCCCTATGTTTGAAAATCGTCAACCATCATTACCCTTTGATAAACGAACCATGGCCACATTGATTTCAGGAAAACCCGGGGAAATCAATTATTTCTATGGTGGATTTCCATAGCCAGGTCACTTTATAGGAGGGTACCAATCATTGCAGTAACCATTCTAATGCATTATTAACCGCAAATTGTGAACCACTATCAGCATCATCAACGATCATTAGCCATTGATTACCATCGTCACCCACATAGGCCATCAAGAACGATCATCTGCCATTTCATCACTACCATCAATCATCATAAACCATTGATCGGGACGATAGACGTAGCCTTTCATAAGCTATGATTACAATAGCTCCAACCATAGAGGGCCATCATAAACCACTGGCAACTTCATGACCATCATGGCATTCTATCAACTACTACCAACCACTCCACCCAAATGTCACAGAATGCAGGTCTTGCTGAGGGAATACCGCCGGGTACGCCTGGAAAAGCTTAGTGAGACCCTTGGGAAAGTTCAGGAGCGACACCCGGTGCAACACATGGGCCAAGGTTGTGGCTATTTACAGGCTGCATGTGGGGTTGTCCATAGATGGATGTACCTACTAAGCATCCAAGTTCATGAGCATAGTTTATCGGGAAACTAAACAACCATTGCTGGTTGGTGGCTTGATTGCCATTTTTCCTTTTCCCTGGTGATTATTAACAAATGGTTGGTTGACTAATATTTTTCACTAGTCCAAGAAATCACGCAGAAATCATCCATTCATCTTTGGCAGATCACCACTATCAATCATCAATGAATTCAGTAATGATCACACAATCACATCACACTCTCAATCATTTCGAGCACGATGGTGGCACCAAACAAAGAACGAAAAAACTATCATCACCAAATTACTAGTAGCAATACCATCACCCGATTGTTATGCTGGTCTATCACCCATGGTTCCGTTCGACTATCACCCATAGGTTATGCTGAACTATCCCCCACAAACCAAGCATTACTGTAACTACCGTTTTGTTTAAACATTTGTTGATATATTGTTAGGCTAGACTTGATGTTGACTGATCCTTAATTGATCGTTATTGGTTTCTAGCAGTCTCAATCATTGATTAGCACGATGGAGGTACTCTGATTAACCAGTGGCTATTAGCTGAGCTGTCGCCCACTGGTTATGCTAAATTATCACCCAAGGGTTAAACCTCAATGGTAGCTTACTATCCCATACCAGCTTCACTAACAATCTTACCAAGCTTAAACTATGTTGGCGTAATTACTATCACCTGTTAGTGCAAACTATCACCCCTACTTCCTAAACTATCACTCGCAATCACCTGATTACTATCCCAGGGTTGAAGTGAGCTTGAAATTTCCTTCATTGCTACAACATTATCCTTGTCATAGCTATGAAATGAAAAAACATATCGTAACTAACTAATTATGTTGAAGGCTCAGACCTCCAATATCAATTGGCTCATTATCCTACATCAGTACTGAATCAAACAACCTACAAGTGTAAGTAGCAATACTGATGTTGGGTCCATGTTAAGAAACCACCCATGTTTGGAATAGATCACCTGCTAGTTAAGGTACACTGGGGGGTGGTTTATTAGGTACTTAGCTAGACATATCCTACAGAGTTGTACCCCTTGGTTGGATTCGTTGGTTTAGATTTGCCACCAATCAGAAGCTACTTCTATCTACTATAACCGGTACTTCCCGTGGTTCAGAACATGAGAACTAACCAAACTTAACTAACTCTGTACATACTACTCGCTATTGCTAGACTGATCTCCCAATACCAAGGCATTGACTCCCCAGTTGGTCACCCCTGCAGGACGGGCGACGCTTGCGTCATTGCGTGCGTGGGGGGCACCAAGCGGAGAGCTGGGTGACGGCCGTGTCCATTTTTGGGGGTCACGGAGCCGTCGGTGGTGAGGGGTTCATAAGGTTGAAGGATGGTTGACAATGGTGGTTATTAAATGATGGTTGTAACAATGGCAAATGAAGGTGACATACATCTATGATTGGTTATTAATCATTAACCATTATCAATCACCACGCAACCACCAACCATGGTTATAATAATGGTGGTTCCATGGTGCTTAATCATAGCTTACTGGTGACATGAACCCATGGTTGGTTTGCCGGGTGGAGCTGCCCCAGCGAATTGGGCCATCCAGGTGGCTAGGACCCTAGGAGATGAGCCTGGAGATGACGAAGTTTCAAGATGGTGAATTCTATGGTTAGTAGTGGTTAAATTGAAGTAATGGCTAAATGATGGTTTAATAGGAGTTAATAAGTTAATACTAATGGTAAATAAGAGGGGAAATCATCAAGAGTAATGGTTAAATAGCTACTATATGGTGGTTTCTGAAACCATAGGGGAACCTCAAAATGCTTGGTAGATAACTATCTATGGCTAATGATGGATGGGGGGTCCCATATTTTGACACACCCCTATTTGGTGGTTTCTCAAAATACGGAACCTCCAAAAATGGACGGTTTGTTGTTATAAATGGTTGCTAATGGATGTTCTAGTGGTACTCATGCGTACCCCTATTTTGAGAAACACCTATATGTCAGTGTCTAAACGAAGCCAACAAGATAGTATGATGAATACTGGCTTATATACATGTATATACTGTTGGCTTAGCAGTACTGCTTGCTGCTTTTAAGTTTTTTTGCATTTTCAGCCATGCCTGGGGATGCTGGTTTCTGTTTTTTGGGAATGGGGCAACTAACCACCAACCACCGGAATGATGTTGGTCATTAGTGATCACATTGTACAGCTGTATAGCAAACTATGGACACTAGGTACTGTACGTATTGACTTGCAGGCTCCTGACTGATTGCCATCGACAAGCATGCCAATCCACAGCCGGTCGAAAGCATCTATCACCATCATCATCATCATCATCATCATCATCATCATCATCATCATCATAATCATCATCATCATCACGTCATCGTCACATCATGTCATCATACTGTCATGATCTATCATGGCATCACAGCAATATAATAGTATCATATGTTCATTTCATATCACGGTGTTCTTCTCATGTTCATCGTCATCAATGTTCCTGATCACTTAAAAGGGTCTTCCCGTTGGTCCTGC
>VSDK01016293.1:37522-105853 GCA_009767595.1 Symbiodinium kawagutii | reverse complement strand
TGCTGAACTTCTAGCAGTGAACCTGTGAGAAGCCGCCGTCGGTGCTGATTCACTATGATTTGTTGTCAACCATTATCAACCACTGTCAACAATGGCTAATAATGATGGAAACCATTATCAACCATTGTCAACCATCTATCAACCAATATCAACTCTTATCAATGGCTAATCATTATTATCAACCATTATTACCAACCATTATTATTATTACTATTATTATTATTATTATTATTATTATTATTATCTATGGCTAATAGATTCTATCAACCATTATTATCAACAATGGCTACTCACGATGACACCCCGTTCACCTTCAACGGTAGCGTTCAATCACTTCACCCATGCGCTGGCTGCGTAGCCGCGAGAACATGAGCTACGCCACGAGTTGTTCGTAGGTGGTTGCCGTGCGTGAAGATGCTGTAAGGATACCAACGATTGGTTGGTTAGCAACCACCAACAATACAATAATGGTTGTTAGTAACAACAATGGTTGGTTAACAATAGTGATTGTTAGTAACATTAATGGTTACAATAATGGTTGGTTAACACTGGTTAGTAAGCATCAATTAACCAACCATAACTGGTTGGTGGTTTTAACCCTGGTTTATAATGATTAATAACAGGGGATAATAAGTAGCAATAATGGTTAAACAATTATTTGTTGGTGGTTGGATTGACATGTTTTTCCCGAATGACTTTGGGATAGTTCGTTGATGAAGTACTGTGTTGGGGACGGCGAAACTAACCACCAGTTGAGTATAGAACATTGCTAAGGGCCATTTTGGCTGGATGAAGACGAGCTTCCGAGGATTGACCGGATTTATGGAACATTGCTTGCCAACTAGCTGGATGACTGGCAAATTCCCCAGTCATAGTGGCCATGAACATGGATGGTCAGTAGCTACCAGCATCTATGGATAAACCCAAACGATCTTATAAACAGGGATCTTTCACAAATATGCGTAGATCTTGTAAATATGCATAGATCTTGCAAACAAGCATATCGCAGCATCTATGGATCTTTTGTAAACCGCGCTGGTGGCAGATGCAAATAACATGTAAAAGGATCTCGGCTGATTTTGCATTTGTCATCAGAGAGGGTGTACCCCTGCTTTGCATAGGAACTTTTGCATGAAGAGACTTTATGACATGCCAGGTTTGCAGCGATCTTGTGTGGAGATTTCATGGGATCAGTACACATGCTGACCAGACAGGCCACTTGTCATTCCCCATACGCACACTGTATAGGGCAGCTTGCAGGGATATGGTTTGTGTCGATGACGATTATGCTCTCAAAGCTGGATTTGGTGCTAAACGCAGCTTCTGCGGACATTGAGCGGCTTTCGCTTATGATGGCCAACAACTATCTTTGGTTTCCTGGTCATGGAAGATCCAGATTGCTAAACCAGCCCCAAATTTGGCCAAAGCTTGTGACATGTTGTGACGTGCTGAAGGCGTGGGCCTCCCACCCAGGTTGCAGCTTGGACAAAGCAACGCTACCGCGCACCGTTCCTTGCACATCCCTGCCGGATACAGATTCATAAGGCTTGACCATGGAAACAATGTCTTCGCCACATGCGTTGATCGCCCGTCCATTTGCGCCATTTGGACCTTGTGCTGGAGCACCGCGCCGGTTGCACAAGCTGAGGCCAAAGCGGGCCGGGGCGCAGCATGAAGTCGTTGGAGACGTGGTTCCGCCTGCCGATTGCATTTATTTTTGGGCGCGGGGCAGTTCCCATCAATTAGTTACTTTGGGTTTTGAAATAGGCTAACAAGGGCGTACGGATGCTGATGGCACAGTGAACTTTGGATAGGCGGGTCCTTGGACCAAGGTTCAGGAACGTTGCTTCAGCGACAACCCCAGTGGCTGCAAGAGAGCTCGCTGGTGTTTCAATTCGAACATCGGGCCATCGAACGCCCTAGTGATGATGCTCGCTCGAGCCGGCAGCTGAGCTTGTTGACCGCCAACTTCGGATGTCTGGAGCGACTTGGAGTCAACGCTCCAGGGATACAGGAGGAGACAAGACTGCAAGCATATTTGGCAGGAAGATTTCGCTTCTTATTACTTCAAGAGGCATAGAGCCTGGACTTCCAGCGGACATTGCGCACCTTAGTCTAGTCCTTTGTGACTGGGCGCGGCGGAAACCTTGCGATTGCAATCGCCACATTGTCAGCAATAGTTATTGCTTATTAAAATGCGACTCGCGTCAGGAGCATCTGACCGTCGACATACATTAGCCGCCCATTGCATTCTTCTTCTGCCTGACACTAGAATTGCTGGCTGGCAACCAGAAGCACTGAGTACTGCAATCAACCGCTCCAAATGACTTGGGTGCGTAAGTGGGGCTTCACCTGGTGTAATTAGCACAGGCTGCGAGCCTTCAAAACGCAGTTTAAAACCCTTGTAATCACGGTCATTTGTGGGTTGCTGACTGGGGACGCGCATCCAAGGAGGGGATGCAAAAATCACATTTACCAAGTACACACTAAAATGGTCATCCATGCCCATGGCACACAGCTTTGCGAAAATGTTTTCGGCCTGGCAGGGGTGTTTCGTCGGGACCACCTCAGGCGTGATGATACGCAACGGCGCCCAACGCATTATGCAGAGTCGGAAACCCAGATGGGTCGCATTCAAACTAGATTGGCGTAGCCTCCTGATGGCGCCCCCAATACCACTCCTGCTTTCATTATTCGGAGTAACTCCACTTTTTGCAATGTTGCTATGGAAGAAAATGTCCAACCGAATTTGGCGTATGGCGCAGGTGACTTCAGATATAAAAATCAGAGCAACTTTGAAGCGACGATTCCAACATGTGTCACAATTTCAAGATTGTTGCCTGAAATCCTTGAGAGATATGAAGCAAACATTTTTGAATCGATCATTCCAGGAAAAGCACTCTGCCCGACCAATTCCTTCGCGTCCTCCGAGGATTAGAATCTGCAAAATTGCCTCTGGAACCCTGGATGAGAGAGGCCAGATTAATGGGATGTGAAGCGATTTTTGATGATTGTTCAAAGTGGTGATGTTTAGTTGACAGTTACCGGTCAGCACAGGGAGGTAGTTATATTAATAGTTTGTTTCAAAATGATCATATCTTTGCTGATGAGTATATTGGACATATGTTAATTGATGTTCGTTGTATCATGGATGGATCACTTTCAGCAAGGGGAGGAACATCCGACAAACGGAATTTGTAGGCAAGTCATGACTATGTCACCATGTATTATGGCTACAACCCACTGGAGATAAGGGAATGGAATTGTTACCTTGAAACATGAGAATATGGCGCAATGGATAGTTTAGCATGCCAACAAAGATTAGGTCGGACATTTGTCAAAACCGCCGTCGAGTTGGTCTGCTGCTTCATACATGCACAAAACGTTTGGATGGTTGTGTCACTCAATGCAACAAAAATGATTCCACATCACCACTGTTTGGTGAACCATATGGTTCTTAACTATGCCATTCATTATCCAAACCTGCATGAAAACTATTCCAAAGACGCAACTCGGATGTGCATCTAGGGTTTTAACCATGGTTAGAAAACCCTTGAAGGTAGTTTAAAACCCTTATAACCATGGTTAGTAAATTACCAGCTTCTGACCGGGGATGCCTCCAAGAACTATTGCCATCAATCAGTACCATTAGGTGTCTCTGTGGGCCCCCTAAGGGTGAACGGACAGGTAGTGTTAATGGTGGGGGCAGCAGTGGTGCTCATGATGGTTGATGTTTAGTCAACAAAATAGTGGCAGAGTTTCGATGGTTAGTTGATGATGGTTAGTTGGTCAGTTCGTGAATCGAACTGGAATGATTAGTATTAGTGAATGGTGGTTAGTTGATCGAACTGTCAATTGAACTGTCAATGATTAGTGTTAACAGTGTCATGGTTGATGGTGAGTTTATCGAACTGTTGATGATGGTTGACAGTCATTTGATTAGCCCTGATGATTGATGGTTGGGTAAGCTTGATGATGGCTGGTGTTTGGTTCATGTGTGTTTTCAGCAAAACGATGGTTAATGATGGTTGATGATGGCCTGATTCTGCCCACAAAAAAGAATCAAACCACGTGTGTAATTGGTGCCGTCCCATGGGCGACACCCTAGGCTCTGATAGTGAATGTTACCCCCTAGTAGTTCACCATTTTTCATCACCAGCCATCAGTAAGCAGCATGAACCATCATTAGCCATCATCAATCATTATCATTAACCAAGAAATGTTATATTCCCTGTTACCGGTGGTCATTTTTAGCGATGCCATCAATCAGTCAAATCAACCAGCACGATCCAACTATTCACCATGATTAACCAACCATTTACCATGTTTAACCAACCATTCACCATGATTAACAAAGCCTGTTCTATGATTACCCAACCATTTGCCATCACTTAAACAACCATTTACTACCACTTCACCAACTATTTACCACTACTTAACCAACCGTTTCCCACCACTTCACCAAATATTTACCACTACTTAACCAACAATTCACCATCATTGAACCATCATTCACCATGACTTAACCAACCATTCACCATCAAGTGACCCCCCTTGGCCAACCATTCGCCAAGCCTCGTTGCCCGGTGGCCGTGACTTGAAGGTGCTGCTGAATTGTTGCTACGTGGAAATCCGCATCGAGGCGAGGTCGATGGTTGGTCCCACAAGGGTGATGCCTTGACTAATGGTAATGATGGTTGGTTAATATGGTTGGTTAACATGGATGGTTGACCTGGTTGGTTGGTATGGTTGGTCAATATGGTTGGTAAATAGTGGTCAACTGTGGCGATGCTTAATCGTGGCGAAAAACTACAATTGATGATGGTGTTAATGATTGTTTAATGATGCTTGATGATAGTTGATTACTTGATGATGTTTGATGAAGATGGCTGCGCTACAACCAACAAACACACCCTATGCAGATGTCCAGGACGCAGCGTTGGTCAATCGTGGTGATCATGGTCAACCCATGCTGCTGAAACGGCGGGGAGGTGGTCGTGCTTAAACAGCTCGTCAATGATATGGTTATGGTGATCAGCCGCTAGCAATAGTGGTGGTTGATGGTTAACATGGCTATGGGTCGATATCAAGCAACCAACAATGGGGGAGAACTTCACCCACAAAATTATTGTATAGGGAATACAGTGGTCAATGATTGGGGAAACTGGGGTACAGGGTTTTGACTCATAGCCATATGGTGGTGAATGGTCAGTCAACATGGTGGTTAACATGCTTGATGAATATGGTCAAGGGTGGTGAATGATGAGTAAGGGGTCAAACGTGCTTTTCGAGGTGCCCCCAGTGCACCTCTTGCAAGAGTGGTTGTGGCTGGCATGGGTGCTCCTTCTACCAGAACCAGGCGCTGAGGATTCGAGCAGCGTGTGGTTCTTGCACACAGATTTTGGCAGCAGGGTTCATGGCCGTGCAGGCGCAAAAAGCAGTTGTCTTGGAGTATGCCGGGCCCCGGTCGGCAGTAGTCATCGAGCAGGTTCTGAGTTTGTTGTCCGATGCCTACTCCAGAGACACAGTCTTCAATTTCATCCACAATCGCAAGAGGAAGCAACCTGCGTTGCGCCGGTGCACGCCTCATGTTTGGGCACGTTCGGATTTCTAGTGTCTGTGTGCTCGAACTCCGGAGTTACTAGAGGGCATGGCAGCAATCAATGAGCTCGTCCGCTTATCTGCTTTTGTGGGAGATCACGGGTGCATTTGCTTCAATTCTCCACAATTGGTGTGTTCTCTGGCAGCATTGATATGCTTGGATGATGGCTTGTCATTCTTGGTTGCCATCATGCAAGAGTGAGCGTTGCATTGTTGCCATGTTTGCTATATCGGATTTGGTAATGGTCATTGTGGACAAATTGTAATGGACTCTCGACTCTCAAAAACTTTTGGACATAGGTTGAGGTCACAATCGAAGAATTTTATTACACCCTGTTTTAGACGTCATATGTTTGATATATGGGATCTTGTACAGCTTATTGCTTCGAGATTGTGAGGAATTCTAAGAGACTTTTTGGACATAGATCCGCAATTATATATGGTCAATAGTGCTGAATGTTGGATATGCGGTAATAAAGGTTGATCAATGGTTGCCAATGAAGGGTTTCAACCGACAATAATTGTTGATGATTAATGTTAGATCCAGCAGATGCTAAACCACTGCCAGTTCGATCACGCATATCAAAATTACAACTACTGACCACCATGAGCCAATCATTTTGACCAACCATAACTTAACCACTAACCATCAAGTAACCACCATCAACCAACCATATTAACCACCAGTTTCACCAACCATATCAACCAACGTTCACTCATCTATTCACCAAACATCATAACCAACCACCATCAACCAGCATGAACCAACCAGCATGAACCAACCACATCAACCATGACTTAAGCATCACCCTGCGGTCATCACCCACGACCCTTCCCCCTGCGCTCCATGGGAACAGGACACGGAACTGAAGCTGCTGGGCCTTCGACGGCAAGCCTTGAAGCCGGTGAAGGACGAGGCCGGGGCGCCGGGAGCAGCTGGCGGCCAGGGAATTGGTGATGGTTCAGGGTGAATCTAAGGGTTATTTGGTGAATATATGATGGTTATATGGTGGTTCTATCATCTTTTTAAATGGTTATGTCATGGTTATGTGGTGGATATATGGCGGATATACGGTGGATATATGGTGGTTACATCATGGTTATATCATGGTTGTAGTGGTTGTGCAAGTATGATGGTTATAAGAATGAGTGATGGTTCGATTTGTCCAACTGCGCGGTGTACCCCTTGAAACTGTTGTGGTTTCCAGCTAGTCATGCTGGCTATGAAGTGGAATGGTTAGTAGGTACCATGGCAATGGACAAACCCAAATAATTTCCGCGAAAGATCTGTGAACCCTAAATAAATCAGGCCTTTCTTGTACATTTTCACCAGGTATTTTGAGCACTAGAGTGCCTAATCAGCAGTAATCAACCAGTCCCAGATGAATCCTGTTGCCCTCCTTGGAGGTAGTTCCCTTGTTATTTTTTGGATGTGACTATGGGTGAATAGTAAGCAACCAATAGATGCTTTGGTGAACATCTCAACAAATCCTAGTTTGGTAGGGCATGTTCACGTTTGGTTACAAGGCTTTTGACCCACAACCATATCCCTGTCATGAATCGGTGCTTTCGACAGGCTATCTTCACAGATCTGGGTACCTTGAAGTACCTCCAGAATGATCTATGACTAGATACCAGCGATTTTTGGGGTGAACCAAGCCTGCACCATTCCTTAACCACTAGCCATTTACCATTCATTGATCAGTAGTTAACCATCATAAGTCGTTAACCATTTGACTGATTCAACAGCCATCAACCAGGACACATATCGGTGATTAGTTGTTGAATCCATACTTAATAGTTAACCATGAAATAACAATCCATCATCAATATCAGCAATCAAATCTAACTAATTCACCGTTCCCAATGATAAACTACCAATCATCAATTATGACCCAAGCAGAATCAACCATGAACCACTATCATTCATCACATCATGGACGACCTCGCATTCGGCGGTAGTTTCACAGCTTCCCCGCGGCTAGAAGGCTTCACAGGTAGTGTCACACTCATTTGTGTTGATATGTCAACTTGGGTCAAGGCAGGGTATCATCAATCATGTTTAAGCAGATTTGTTAATACACCAAGATTGATTACAATTTAGGTCATACGGTATTTAGGTTGATGTTGATGAACCATCATGAATCAACATCATCAACCATGATTGACCGTTATCAACTATCATCAACCATCATCAGCGACTATGATCAACCCCATCATCAAACCATCATCAACTGTCGTCACCTGTCATCAACTGTCATCAACTCATGAGCCATCATCAACCATCATCAACTGTGAACCTTATTCATCATCAGCCACTGTGAACAACCCCCTCATTCAACCATAGTCGAGCATTGGTTGTCCAGGATCATTTCCAACCATGATGAGTGGTTCGGTCAACATGATCATTGGGATATATCAACCATCAAGAAACATCATTCAATCGGCTGACACTAACCATCATTCAACTGTCACCAACCAGTTGTTCAAGTCTTTCCGTCGTTGGCTATTATGAACCATTATCCCCCATCATCAACCAACTCTAGAATGATTGACCATGATTCATCGACCACACAGAAGGGCAGCCTGCTGGGCCTAGGACAATTGCCACGCAAATGGCCGATAGAACTAGCTTATGTTCACCAGGGGCCCCCCACTCCGTAGGTGCTATTAGCCAGCATCAGCCATCATTACCCAGTAATTGACCACCATCAACTGTCACGCTTGACCACGACGAATCAACCGCAGGTGCTGAAGAACTGGTAAGTAACCATGGTATACCATGGTCATATGGGTGAGTTCAGCTAGCTTCTAGGGTTAATAACCGTGTTTCCTTACCAGAGAACTCACCCCGGACGCTGGTGCTGAAGATCTTGATTGGCCATCCGTGACCATCATCTCTTCAACATTCTTCAACCATCATCTTGAAGGCTACAACTCATTTCGGAGGCTCAAAGCCTACCTTTCCTCGGGGTCCAAACCGGGGCCCCAGGCAGGGCCCAACTGGGGCGCCGTGGCTAACCTCTGCAGGTGCTGAAGATGATGTCCAAGACCAAAGCTGAGCGCTTTGAGGATCTCTTCGTGCGAACCCTGGAACCTCGGTGTCAGCGGCAGCTGGTGATGCTGGTGGTTTTGCAGGGAGGGGGGGTACTTGGATGACTCCCACGTAGTTTGGTGGTTGGTAACCAGGGTTAGTATCTACCCTAAGGCAGGACATATGGTTGATGAGTAGGTTACTGGCCATTGTTGCTGACCAGTTCCTAAGTGGAATGATCATCCAAGTAGCAGTTGGTGGTGCTTATCCTGTAGGAATCAGGGAGATTTTATGGTTTACCAGGATAAGCATTACAGCTAATGAGACGAGTATGATCGGGGTGGTAGTTGGTGAGATTAAGGTGCACAGATACCAGTGATTAATGACTATAGCATGGCTTATCCCCCAATGATTAACAATCACCAGGTACTGTTAGTAATATGGCTTATCACTATTGTCAATAACAACTATTATTAGTAAGCATTGCTTATCCCGCAGGAATCAGTAATTAAGTTCACTGCTACTATTGTTGGCAACCAATAATTAAAAGCCACTAGTGACATGGCTTCTCTTGATTCCTGGTAACAGTTATCTTTGTCAACCATGGCTAATCACCAGTATTCCCCCTGCTACTTTGTTAGTAGGGGGAGAACCAATAGATGTAATCATTGAGAGTAACAAGTGGTTAGCCATTGCTGACCACTCCCACAAGTGTGAACCATGACCATCATCATCAATGGTCAGCTGGAAAGTTTGCAAAGTTTCAGCCTCGATTGCCAGGCTGAAGTGAAGGGGGGGTGTAACAGCAAGGAGTCCACGACTCTGATGTTTTGTTCACAGTGGTGCCAAGCAATTTCTGATTCGTTGGACAATACGACACTAACTATACCGGGTGGCTTACAGCTACTACCTTAAGTCTTTATAGAGGCTTTTTGGGAAACGATTGATTTGGGGTGGATTTACCATATAGTCAGTAAAAATCCACCACGTATTGTTCGATCCTTTCGGGTGTTATCAACGGACCAACCAGCGGGTCGATAGGTAGCTGACCAATGGGGAGCTACAGTAGTATGGCAATGGCCAATGGCTGCCTCCAATCAACCAGTATTTGCAATTTTTGATACCACTGTGAACCATCATGGAGCTGTTTATGCCCTTGTTCTCATTGGTTCGACGCAATTTCATTCCTCATTAGCAAGCATTAGCCATTAAATTAACCATAGTTCCATTGCACATCTGTTATGCGGGTGGTCTAGGCTAGCTGCCCTGGACTTGCAGCGGCTGCACGCCAAGCGATCCTTTCTCGCAGACCCAGCCTCATCGGTGAGGAAAGCAGCAGGAGTTCACGGTCCTAATGTTTAGGCCATGGATAAACCATAGTTCTTGCCGTCAGCTTCCCATCGATTGACCATAGTTCTTGACCATTAGTTGACCATTGATTAACCATGTCATTGGCTTTGGTTTACCATTAATTACAGTAACCACGGGTTCGCCACTAATCAACCAGTGATTAAGCATAGGGGTGCCATAGCATTAGGTTGATAGACTAGCCACAGACCATTGATGAATTATAATACTTAACTCTTGGCCATTAGTTATCCTTTGGTCATAGTTTTTGGCCATTGATTTGCCACTGGTTAATCATAGCCTCTGACCATATTGAATAACCATTGGTTCATCATAGTTTTTGAGTATTAAGCAACCATTAGCTAACCATCAATCAACCATAGTATTAAGTTGATATCCGTAAACTGTTTTTTCATTGGTAACCAGCGATGCACCAGCCATTGATTAACCAGCGATTCAGCATAGGTTCGCACAGCATTCTTTGGGCACCTTTGTTGCCAGCACCAAGGAAGAGAGGCATCAAAAATTGGGCCTCACCAGCACCGTGGGAACACCAAGCTTGAGCACAAGAATCTGTGGGGTTGGCAGTGGATGATGGTTGCGGTAGATTAACCATCATCAGCAACTGAATGAATAACTGACCAAGGTAATAATGGTTACTGATCCAGGTATAAATGGTTAATACTGGTTTGTTAATTCGTTGGTTGCTGTGAATGGCTAGTTTGATGATGACAGCTAATCTACGGTGATCCAGCAACTATTGTGTGTGATATGTGTGGCGAATGCTGGTTACTATAGGTTCATAACTAGTTGGTGGTTTTAAATTGTGTTTTGTTCTTTATATTTAGGGCTGACTGATTCAGTTGTATCTTTCGTGGCGGTTGAAACCACCAACCAGCCATTGGTGTTTAATAGTACCATTGGTTTTGGCGAGCAAAGCACTTGTCGCGATTATTCAATGGTGGGCGGTTGGATGATCATGATGATGATGACGATGATGATGATGATGATGATGATGATGATGATGATGATGATGATGATGATGATTAGCTAGTGATATTGCGTTTTTAACCGGGTGGTTAGCAAGACTGATTATTTATGATTGGTGATGATTGAGAATGACAATTAGACAATGATAATAGGCATGGCCGACATGTCACTAGAAAAACATGTTGATATTGGTTGTGAGGTGATGATGACGATTAATCATTTCATGCGTAGTTGGTTAGCAACGCGATGTTTAAGAGCCTGATGGTTGATAATTGATGTCTGTAATGATTGATACGGTTCATGACGGTTATTTTAGCATCAAACTCTACACTAACCGCAACAAAAATCGGTTTACGTGCTCCATGATGTCATCATCAATGATGCGGCCGTTAATCATGTGATGGTTGACCATAGCCATATGATTTTCTAAGCATCAAGATTGGGCAGATGATGAGGGGTTTAGCAGCGATTATGATGGCCCCTACCTGGGAGGACTTACTGCGAACGAAGCTCAAAAAACCACTGGTTGGGAATAATGGTTGGTTGCAATGATTTACCCTGTGGCGAGCTAACCTGGAAGCGGAAACTCCAACATTTTTAGATGGTTTGAAACCTGGTTAGTTTTGGTTCCAGGTTAGTTTATCAGGGAGTAGTGACAATAACGAATCAGCGGTGATATTTTTGCGATGAATGGCTGCACTATAGATGGCAACATAGATGGTTCGAGGTTAAGAGTTTGTCCATCGCCATGGCGGTACCCCTTAAGTTCAATGATAAGCATCATTGCTAGGGAAACTGCCAGTTTTGGGGGTACATCATTTCTGGACAAACCCATATGTATTCATTGATGATTGGTTCTGGGTGACCATCAATGCTAGGCACTACTTCAGTGTTGTATTGAAGATTGCCGTTTAGCTTGAAACTATTGCACTACTGGGATCGACGGTTACGGTTGGGTGATGGATGTGATGTTTGATCGCATTTTTGGATAGCGCACACACTGGAATCTCCGTAAATTCAAATTACCCCAGTTCCCACCCCAGTTCCCGCCAGGTCCGTCAGAACTAATCTGGGTGTTGTGGAGCTACCGGGAGTGTTCCATCTAAACAGTAGTATCAAATTGTGTCCATGAATGTTACGTTGTGCTGCCCAAAAGAAAGCACTTGCTGTCCCACGAATTGCCGACCAAAGTCAACCAGCAAACCAGCATGCAGCCATGCTTCAATTTGTTCAGCATCATTGAACATTATGTGTTGAATCGTTCACAGCACAGTACCATGATGACAAGTAAGTGAGTCACAGTAACATTATTGATTACTAATAGTTATTAATGGTTCTTGATTTACTGTGAACATAAGTTACTAAGTAACACCTTTGGTGGCTTTCAATCGTTCACAGTAGTCATTTAAGGGTACCACCCTTGCCCCAACGATATGAACGTAGAGCGCATGTTTTTCAGTAGTGATTAACTGTTCGCCGTATATACCATCGATATTGGTTGATATGTGATGGTCAACAACTGATACGGCTAACAGATGGCATATTGTTAATGATAGTTACACGCATTTGTAAACGTGAATGTAATCTGTAGTCATCATTTTTCTGTTGACTATCATTTCTCCAAAAAATAAGGTTGCCATATCCAGACTTGATACATGTCATTTTTGACCATATCAATTCCGTAAATCATGAATGGTTCCCCATGTCGTCATCAATAACGATGATAAAACATAGGCTATTAAAAGGCAATCAACCGATAGAACCACAGTCTACCATAAAGTAAACCGTCAACCGGTCAACCACTGTTTATATCCAATGGTGAAAAGCCATCAGTAAAATATGGTTCTACAATCATTAGCCAACAGAACACTATGGTAAACTTCCCCATAGTATAGAATCAGTTGGGAACTATAAGAATTAGTTACCTATATACCATGGTAAACGACGGTAGGCTATGGTAAGCTTGGACCATTTGTCAATTGGTAAACTTCCCCATATGGTTTTGCGTCAGTTCACCCTGTACCCCTGGTTCCCCCATCATCAACCAACAAATTTTCCCTTTGTTGGTTACTATCCCGCCATAGTTAACCATTACAAACCATCATTATCCATTCTTGTTGGTTCTTAGCATTTCTGAAGCCCTATTAACCACTACGAACCCATAGGAAATACACCTATGGGGTTAACCATCAATAGTGTGAACCATTAATGGTTAACCAATACACCACTGATAATTGGCAATTAATGCTAACTAACGTTAACGTTGATTGGTTAGTTGGTTGGTCATTGCTACTTAACCATTGGTTGGTTGGTTAACCCAGCCCGCCATCTCAATGCTTCACCGTTTCCTCACCAAGGTGGGGAGTAGCTGCGGCTCAGAGCAGCGTGGCGGCCCAGTGACGCCGCGTTTAGCGCTACGGAAACGCCACGGGACGCCCGCTTCGCGGTGGAAGGATGCTTCGCGAAGTATGCGAAGTGTGGCTGATCATAAGCATGGTTTTATGGGGGTTATAACCAGTAACTGTTCTTTTTCCTGATTTGCAGCTTAGTCTCAAAGCAATCCCTTTGAGGATACCGACCGTCAGCTAGGGGTTATAACCAGTAAGAATGATTAAAGATAGGGAATAAGAAGCAACAAGAATGGTTAAACAACCAGCTGGTTGATCATGACTGAGTGGTGGTTGACCAACTACTGGTTGAATAGTGGTTTAATAGGGGAGAATCACCAAGAATAATCGTCAAGTTCAACTACTGGTTGGTGGTTTGATTTGACATTTGGTATTTTCCCTAGTATTCATTAACAAATGGCTGGTTGACGAGCATATTTTTCATAGGGGTGGTTCAACCACCAACCACATAAGCACAGCTAGATTTTGACATTAACAATCGTGACCATCATTGGCTTAACAAGTTTAAAATTCTTAACTAATGATTGCTAAATGATGGTTTAATGGTGGTTGGATGATTGTGAACCACCGGGAGTTACCAGGTACCACTCTGCATGTTTTTCGTGCCATGCATATCCGTGTGTTGGTTCTTGTCAGGTACATCCAGTTCACAGTGCACCATGGCTGGGATGGATGTCATTCAGCGGTGGCTCGAAAGCTTGCAGCAGTGGATGTTCAGCAAAATGTCCCCAGCCCAGTTGTTGTTGAAATTTTGTCTAGGTGGATCATGTTAGGGATCTGGTGAAGTGTAAGGGACCTTCCCTACAAGTTCTTCTTAGTGGTTTTGAAGATTTTGGATTGTCCCCAATATTTAGGGATGGTCGGTTGTCAAGAATACTTTTGAGAGGGGTGGTTCGACCACCAACCCATGGAGAGCTTTGAACTTCATGCATCGTTACCCAGCGGAAGGTGTGAAACTGTCTCAGTCTCTGGCAGTGTAGCAGACCTGAAACGGGCAGTGCAACAGGCTCTGGATCGAACTTTCCTGAGGCTTGCCGCCCCAGATGGGCATCTCTTGGATGATCCAACGGAATCTCTCGCACTTACCGGGCTAAAGCATGGAGACTCCATCTCTGTCATTGCACAGCAGCCAAAGGTAGCTGCGACATCCGGAGCCTTTGCTCTGTGGTGTGGGGAGCAGGTTGTCACTTGGGGTGACCCAAAGTGGGGTGGTGACTGCAGCGCAGTCCAGGATCAGCTGAGGAATGTTCAGCAGATTTGCGCCACGGAGAGAGCTTTTGCTGCAATCTTGGCTGATGGAAGTGTTGTGACATGGGGCAATCGCTATTTTGGGGGAGACAGCTCTGAAGTCCAGGATAAGTTGAAGAATGTTCAGCAGATTGAGGCAACTTTCTGGTCTTTTGCTGCAGTCTTGGCTGACAGAAGCGTTGTGACATGGGGAGGTGCTGGTGGTGACAGCTCTGGAGTCCAGGATCAGTTGAGGAATGTTCAGCAGATTCATTCCACGAAGAGTGCCTTTGCTGCAGTCTTGGCTGACGGAAGCATTGTGACGTGGGGCGATCGTGCGTTTGGTGGTGACAGCTCTGTGGTCAAAGATCAGTTGAGGAATGTTCAGCAGATTCATTCCACGAAGAGTGCCTTTGCTGCAGTCTTGGCTGACGGAAGCATTGTGACGTGGGGCGATCGTGCATCTGGTGGTGACAGCTCTGCGGTCAAAGATCAGCTGACGAATGTTCAGCAGATTCATGCCACGAAGAGTGCTTTTGCAGCAATCCTGGGTGACGGAAGTGTTGTGACATGGGGTCATTCAGACTTCGGTGGCGACAGCTCGTCAGTTCAGGATCAGTTGAGGAATGTTCAGCAGATTCATGCCACGAAGAGTGCTTTTGCAGCAATCCTGGGTGATGGAAGTGTTGTGGCATGGGGTCATCCAGACTTCGGTGGCGACAGCTCTGGAGTCCAGGATCAGTTAAGGAATGTTCTGCAGATCCATGCAACATGCGATTTTTTTGTTGCAATCTTAACTGATGGAACTGTCCTGACATGGGGTAATCCTGTCTACACTGGTGACTTCTGTCCAGTCCGAGATCAGTTGAGAAATGTTCGTCAGATTCATTCCACGAAGAGTGCTTTTGCTGCCATCTTGGCTGACGGAAATGTTGTGACATGGGGCCATCCAGATTTCGGAGGTGACCTGACTACTGCCCAAGATGTTCTGTACACTTAGCCCTTTGCGAGTGACAAAAAAGGGGGTCCTTCAATCCCATAGCGTTCGTTGCATATCATTGGAAAGAGCTGTTGCCCATGACATAATTCCATGATGGTAGATACATAGACCTTGTAATTCAACCTCCAAAATTGTGGAAGAGTTATATTATGGTAATTTCTCAAGCCATAGGGACCCCTCAAATGGTTGGTTTATCACTATAAATGGTTTATATAAACTGGATGATTTTGGACATCCCTATTTTGAGAAACACCCATGTACTGACAATGAAGGCTGCTGGATGTGAACAAAAGTAGCGGAAAATCCTGGTTGCTATTGGGGACTTCCACAGTGATAAACCACCAGAGGATTCATTGCTATGGATCCTCATGGATCTCCCATGTTCTCCAAAATTTGAATGCACAACTTTCTAGCTTCACATGATGACATGTTTCTGGGTTCATCTACACAAGTAGGGCGTTGCCATGCAGGAAAAACCAGGCGCAATCGCTTCACCCTACCCATGAATTTATACAGCAGGATGAACAGCGAGAAGTAGGGTTAGAGTCTAGAGCCTAGATAAAGTTTGTTCGGGTGGATGCAGTGGAAACATTGGCAGTAGGAGAAGATCTACTGCACCCAACATCTCCAGGGTTGACGTAAGATCACAAGCACAGAGCGCCAGCAAACCACAGGGGGAATGTGGGGATTTCTGGACACAAGTCTTGGTCACGGCACTAGCGCCACCTGGGAATCAGTTCAAAACTATCCAGAAGTGTAGGACGGCCGGGTCGCACGTCGCGCTTCAAGCCAGGTGAACCCGTGGTTAATCAGGGCTAAGTGACGATCATCTACGTACAATGCTTGGGGGTGCTCATGAAGCCATGGTTGATATATGTTGATATGATCCGTCAGAAAACCATGCTAGATATGCTAGTCATTCATCATTTCTAATGATGGCTGACTATTAATGATCGTATATGTTTGATCATTGTTGTGCGTAATGGTGCTCAGGATGATTGATCATAGCTGTGAACAAGATATTTGCTTTTCGTTGCTGGCCAGCAATGCCAGCGCCTAGCACCAACCAGTTGCGCTACACCAGGGTTGAGTTGCAATGCACAAGCGAAGAGAAGCAGACTGACGAATCTGTGAAGTCGAAAACAACAATGCGCAGGGAGAAGTTATATGATGGTTTCTCGAAATGGGCTCTACCAATCTAGATGGTCTACTAGTATATACATACATATCAATATTGGATGATTGTGGGTACCCCTATCTTGAGAAACACCCATACTGACCATGGCATGTTAGATCATCAGCATGTCATGTTGACTATGCTGGAACTTATCCAGCTATCCACCCACATTGTCAGATAATCAGCGCTATTAAAATTAGGATTTGGTCATGGCAGCGCGGTGACGACTGACCAACCTAACCCGTTGTTCAGTCAACCATCATCGACTATTCACCACAATCCTTCCACCACCACCAGTCGTGCCCGTAAGTTAGTCGCCAACCTGGCTCTTTCATGGTCACCAGATGATAGCCATCATGTGATAGCTGGTTAGATACGTGCTATTTGTTGGGATAACATTGGACCGATTCGCAACAAGAACCAATCAAGAACCAATCAAGAACCAATCAGTTTGCAATTGTTAACTGCTTATCACTCAAGAGATTCATCCACCACAGATATCCATATGTTTATACCAACTTTGACAGTTAATGGCGATGCAGCCATATTGTGTTTTTATAGGTTTTTGTAATTTCAAGACTCGCTTAGTCCCTATCAACCATTGGTTGATTCAATACTCTCAAGACGTTCATCTTCCGGTTGATCGTAGGATTTGCGAATCATGAAAATCTTGCAGTTTCAGTGGCGGGAAGTTCCAGGATATGGTGAATGGCGTCATTTATGCCGGTTTCCTGGGCATTTTTTCATCCAAACCAACTGTGCTGCTACTCACCAGTGCTTCAAATCACCATAAAAGGAGACAAGTGGTGCCATAGTTTCTTCAACCAGTTTTGATCATCAAGTCTTGGCATCGCCAGCAGATAATAAATCACCCCAAGACCACCCTAAAATTGTCACATAATCACCCTAACATCCGTAAAATGTCCATTCTTTTGAGAGATGTAATCCCTCAAAATCACCCTAAAACCACCCAAGAATCACCCACCAAAATCCACCTAAAACCACCCCAAAACCACCCCAAAATCACCCTAACATCACCTTAGGAAGCCTCTTCCACCATCGACATCGCTGCCACCTTCAGCTACTCACGTTGCGCCCAGGCCCATGACGCCCGAAGAGAAGTCGCCACCTTCTCCGGGAGCGACCTCCAGAGGAGAACCAGGGGAGAACCCTGGGGTTTTTAGAGGGTGAAGTATGAGGTTAATAAGAGGTGAATAGTAGTGGTTAGTACTGATTATGTAATAATAATGGAGGATTTTCTATGGTGAATTATGAGGTTTATTTTAAGTAAAAACCGTTGGTTTTTTTACAAGGAAACTGTGGGATTTTTCATATATTTTCTAGGGTGTGATATTCAACAACAACATCCATCTACTGTAGATTGTGGCTCAATAGGTGGTAGTGTTGGACCAATGATGTTAGGAAATACAAAAGCCAGATGACCCATCAATCAGTTATTCACTACTGTACACTTAAGTATTAGTCTTAGAGACGTATTCATAAACCAGCCCTAGTTTACCATGTGATGTACCATCAACTACAAAGGTACAAAGGTGTATTAATACTTAATTATCCACTAGACTGGTGCTTGTACACACAATTAGTCAACTAGGGTTAACCAATGTTACTGCCATTGGATACCGATGACAACCAAGCTGGTTTGTTGACTGATTAGGTATCAATTCTGGCTAAGTATGAATGATTCACCAACGATGTGACCAATTATATAGTTCATGGCTAACATAGTTCATATAATTGGCAGGTATATATAACCAGTACCTATGGTTATTGATCGTGGATACTAATGATTTATTATGATAGCAAATTGGTTGATAGCCAATGCAATGATGAATGGTTCCAACCAGAAATGAATTCAGCCTGCATTGAATCCGTCTCGACCTGAGAAGATCAACTTGGCACCGTTCCAAGTTGCATCCAAGATCTTTAAGGGCTTGGGAGATGATGAAGGTGGAGTACTTCCTGGATTCCAAGAAGGATGAGAACTACTAGTGGCTCCATCTATGGTTCCCTCAATTCCCTCAAGTTTGTTCGCACTGTACTACGGGATGGAGAAGTAGAGAAGCCCCTGAAGAAGTCGTGTGTGATGGTTCTCACAGAGAGTGTTCTTGTTGTACTCGCACTTCAACTTCTTGTAGATAAATGATTGAAGAAGCGCACGTTTCCGAAGAAGTTATTTTCACCAATGCATATTTTGTATTTTGCGAAAGGGAAAATTTCACGAACAGAGGAAACATCTCTTCAAATTTGGAGTACTTTCGCATCAGAAGATTGAAGAAGAAGCTCAGCTTCGTTTCAGCTTCAAGTGTCAAGGTGAAGGCTCTTGTCAAGATCACAGCTTCTTCAACAGCCAACTGCTTGTGCTCGATACCGAGAGACTTCCAGACATGGCCGTACGTGAATTCTATCGAAAATTTGAAGACGGAAGACCAACATCGGTTGCCAAGGACTTCTCCAAGTTGATCTGGGCCGGTCATCAGCTTCACTTCAGCCAAGGGATGCGGAGGTTGTCAAGGGGCGGTGACCCGAGGCGATACTTACTCCGCTCCAGCTGAAATGTACGAGGCCGTCCCTACCAAGATCAACCGTGCCCTTCTTGGCGGATTGCCATGGATTGCCCCTTGTGGCACGCTCGCCCCCAAGCCCGAGCAAGCCGATGCAAGCATTCCCAGGAAATAAGAGAACAAAAGACACAAACAGTGGGAAAGTCAAAAGTTGTGCAAACCTTTCAAGAATGTTTGCTATCACAATGTCATGACTATTGGAGAGTGTCGTTGGAACAAACAATGTGTACCTCTTCATTCCAGGTATTGTTCGATAAGGATTCAAAGAACAGTGTTCGGCAGAATGGTGTTTGATATGATTTGATTGTTTTGTGTTGTTTAGGCCCTTTGGGAAATGTTTTCATGTTCTTAGAAGTTCCATGTGTTTCGCGTTTTGCTCAAACTCATCTTTGGGTTCTTGGAGGTTCTTTAGGTGTCCTGAGAAGATTTCCAGTTGTTTTAGACTTTACATCGCTAAAGATGCCAAAGAAAATTGTCTACCAACTGAATCTTTATCCATCAGATTGTCAATCCCAAAGGCAGTGATAGGACCTTTTTTTGCACCATCAACTAATGGATTAATGGGATTGTCTTTGGCTTAGCATCAACAACTGGCCTTATGAATTGACTATTAGTTCAACAACGATCATTCACTAATTAGTTCAACAACTAGCTAACAGTTACCGGCTGTCAGTTATTGTTTTCAATACGAATATCAATTCACTATCAACAACTAGTTCATCAACTAGTTACTTCAACAAAACGAAAAACGATGAATCACCACGCATCGATCACCAACCAAGGTATTTGACAACCCAAAAATCGCCACAAGGACGGTTGATTCCTAGGGCTACGCCCAGGGTTACACCCAGGGGCCTGCCACGCCACGTGCACCAGACTCCAGCATGCGACTGCGGCAGCCCTCGAGCAGCTCCTTCGGCTCCGACAAGGTTCCGAAGGACGGGACTGTTCGCGTTGCAGCGGTGCCACGGGGAGTGCTGAGGTGGCCCTGGAAATGCGGCTTGGGAGGGCGAAAACCAACTGGCGGTTGCATGGTCATGTAGCAAAAGTGCGCTATAAAACAACTATGAATAATGATTAAGTAAATTCACTGTCAGAAAAACTTTGACGGACAGTTTGAGGTAGTTTGATCACCGCGCTGACCTTGTCAACCGTTGTTATGCACCAAGAAACTATTAAAACAACATAAAGAACCGGTTATAACAGCCACAAGAACCTTCACAACCATGGTTTTAACGACGTACTGTAAGCAGCCAGATATATAGGTTTTAAATGGTTTTAATCACCACATTTGTTTAGGGGCTGATTTGGGCTATGATATTATATATAGTATAATAGGTGAAATGGAATTTCTAACTTATCAATCATGATTTGAAATGCTCATGATATAAAACATAAAAAGTAGAACATAGCAACATTTAACCACTTCAGTGGGGATGCAAGCTTCACAACATCAAACTACTGAGACTTCATATCCCAAGGGTCATCAAACTTCCCCTTCAAAGCAACGGTCATATGCCACACTACGGAGACTTCACCTTTTGGCGTTCGTGGCGAAGGTTGTTGGTGGTGGTTGGTACGCTATGATGGACTTGTTATGAAAGGCAACTAGTGGTTGAACAACTGGTTATAATAGTGGTTAAGAATTCATGGTTGATGCTTGTTATGATGTTGGTTGAATTCTTGATTGAGATTAAACCAGCATCAACCATGATTAACCATCATTAATCATCGCGGATCATCGTGACTGATGTTTAACCACCGTTTACCATCAATCTTGCTGCTGTCATTGTTGCTGCGGATGAATGGGATCATTACCATCCGTCAATGGCACCCTGCTGTTGTCAATGGACACAGGAGCAGGGTATCACCAACAAACTCTCACAATCATGATGATTGCACACAATCAACTGATCGAAAGACCCACGTGGTGAATGGTGCTTTCTGAAGATGGGGGCAGCCCCAAATCATCGAATGTCAGTCATTCATGGTAACGAACCATCCATTTTTGGGGGGTCCCTATTTTGAGAGACTACCAAATGTTGAATCTTGTTATTAGCCAATCACCCAATGAAGCGCTCATGACAAAACAAACTGTAGTCTTATTCATCACACAACATCCCATGTTATTCTTACCACGAACGGTACATATCACTGGCCAACCATACACCAGGTTGTCAAGGACGGCTGGCGGGTTGATATTCTGACGCAAAGCATATCCAGCACCAAAGTATGGCGAAGAATCCCACAATAGCAACATGCCAAATATCGGTAAATATCTTTGAAAATACTTCCCAAACCACCATGTAGTTAGCAGTCAGTACACATCAGTACACACAGCTAAACACATAGCTCGGATAAGCATAGGCTTATAGCTGATAATAATCCACCCACCTGGGTATTAATTATCCACCAGCAAGTGGTAATAGATGAAACTAATTACAACCAGAGACTCGCTACAACCTGTTATCACCTGTTGACATATTGAGGCATATACATATGACAGCAATTGTAACAAATAGCAGCTATGAGTTCAACAACTTGGTTACGCCGGTTTGCAACAAGTGGCAGCTTTTGATACAGCAGGCAAGAACACCAGCTGTATGATATAGCTAGTTTCCGAATGGTGGCTTATAAACCAACGATTCTGACCAGTTCCCTGGTTAGTGCTCCTGAGGAACTGCTGGAGAATGAGCTCGATGCAGAAGAGGTGCACTGGGGTTAGAGGTCTATTGGTGAGGCGAGGCTTCTGATCGTGGCTGGCGGTGGTTCGTCGACCATGTCCGGCATCGCAGTTTGGCTCGGACTGGGAACGCATCAGTCATCATGAGCAACGCCATCATACTGTATGCCGACAGGTAGTCAATCCGGTTTAAAGAACACTAGATATATTCCAATCCCCTTTCATTTTCTTATCTAATGTTTGAACAAGTATCGTTTTAGTTCTCAAATTCCCACTAGAGTCTTAGAACATGTTTTCTGAACAGACGAATTTTTACCATGAGTACCATGTTTCTACTAGTGGTGGTAACTTTCAAAGTATTTCGAATAAATATGTGTTTCTACTAGTGGTAGCAACTAATTCTACCACGTAAGTTTCTGTCTACCACTAGTGTGTTTCTAGATGATAAGGGGCGCTGCACACTTATGTAACTAATTCTACCACCAAACGACAGGGGAAATGATAAATATGTGTTTCTACCATGCAAGTGTGACCACTGGTAGAATTTGTTACCAGAAATAGTTACTACCACTAGTAGATTAGTTCCTAATTACTACCAGCAACCAGGGGTGCATCGAACAGGTAACATCCACCAGGTCACCTCATCACCGCAGTAACTCGCCGGCGTAGGTCAAGGAGCAGGTGCGGCGGCTCGAGGAGGACCGGGGAACTCTGAGATCCATGGGTGGCCAAGGGGCCACCAATGGGTGGGCAACCAAGGGTTAGTGGTTGATAATGCTGAATAATGGTTGATAAATGGCTGATGATAGTGGTTAACAATGGTTAATGACTAGTTGATAATAGTGGTTAATACTGTTTAATCCTGGTGAATAGCGGTTGATAGTGGTTGACAGTGGTTCAAAGCTCATGGTCGATGATTGCAAGTTGAGTGCTTGATAGTGATCAATGAAAATGTGGCTGTTTCTCAAAATAGGGATGGCCCCCAAATCGTCTGAATTAACTAATCATTTCTAGTAGTAAACCATCCATTTTTGGGGTTCCCTATTCTCAGAAACACCTCGATATGGGTTATTCCTCAAGCATATGGATTTGGGTCAGTGCTGTCCCCAGCCAACCTTCAATGGTTGATTCGCTGGTTGATGGTATAGAACATCCAAGGCCGCAGCAATATGATAGATGTGGGTGTGGGTCAGTACCAACGAATGGTCAATAATATGGCTATGGGCTATGGGTCACTATTAACCAACCAATAATGGTGGTTAATAACCAACAAAAGTATAGGGAAACTAATGATTAATGATAGGGGAACCAGGGGAACGGGGTTTTGACCCACAGCCATATGTTTTTAATGACAGTGAATGGTTGATCAATATGGTACATTGCTTGCCCAGTTAAGCAGGGGACCCTACTCGACAGTGTACAACCCCGGTTTAACCATCCTTCAACAAGCATGTAACCATCATCCGACTGCCACTCAACCACCATTTTGCCATCATTCAACCGCCATGTAACCATCTTTGAAGCATCATCCTTCATCATTGAGCAATTCCAACCATACCCTTTACCACCCATGAAACCATTACTTGACCACATTACCCACTTTTTGGGCGTTTCTCAAAATACGGGACCTCCCCCAACCATCCTTTACATTAAACGTGCAGTACAACAAACCATCAACTTATTAGGTCCCTTGCTGGAGAAACACCTACCCTTCCACCATTCATAAGCTCATCTACCTCCAGCACCATGGTCCACCACCACTTCCCAGCATCATCCGCAACGGATGCCATCTGCTTCCCCTTACGTCATCGGCCTCCGTCGCTCCACCGCTCCAGGACCTCACCTCCTTGCGGCGCCTGCTGCAAGACATGCGCAACAACGCCGCGGCCGTGCCTCGGTGGCTCCAGGGCCATCTGGAGCTGGGAGCGAGCCGAGGGGTGGAGCTACCAGGGGGTTTTGTAACCAGATGGGTGGCTGATGGTTGGGGGGGAGCGATTCGGAGCCAGGGCTATCCTTATTGCCCTGCTTTGTCAAACTGGGGGGGTGCCCGAAAAATGGCAAGTTTTTTCTTTTAGATAGCTCATATTGCATGATTTTTTTGGGGTATCCCAATTTTGAGAAGGCACCAGATCACCAGATGGTAGTTGATCCCGGTTCCATTTTCTGAGGTTTCTTCGTCATAAACCCATGCTGAGTGTTCTATCCACATGACAGAATTTGTTTAGTTAGTTGTAGTGAGTTCATGGATATTCAACGGTTAGTTGATGAGTGATCATCCCAATGCAAGCCATTATTAATCATTGTGTACCACTATGAAAAATTTGAAGCATGATTGAAAGATTAAGCAACCATGAATTAAGCATCAAATGAATTGCCTTTCTTTATATAATTGATTATCAACTAGCCATTAATCAAACATGAGGCAGCCACCAAATATGTAACCATAAAGTAACAGTCAATCAATCAATTCACCAGCTAGCGCATCCTTTCACCAGGAACCAGATGCTATTTGATCCCCATTGTCATTTTCTGAGGTTTCACCGGTCTTTCAAGCTAAGGTGATTTGCAACAACTTGCGGCAAGCAGAGAAGTCGGCCAAGAAACATTGGTCCCACAAGGAGGCGAGCCGCGAACAGCCACTGATCCGCGCCTTCCCTGGGCGCGCCAACTGGCTTTGCCGGTTGGAAAGCCAGCATTTCGAACAAGCAAGGAACTTTGTCGACTTTGTCATGTTTGTTGAACCATGATTTCAGAGGGAATGATCCTACTAACCAGCAATCATGGAATGATCATTTTTGAAAGACACTTCTGCCATCATAATAAAGTAATGTTGTCATGCTTGTTGTAGATCCGGAAGTGTTACCCTATTGTAATAGTCTTGCTGGCAAACTGCTACAGTAATGATAAGCCATTCTTGGTCCCATTGGTTTCTTGTTGGCCATCAGGTCTGCGAAAGAAAACCATCACCCAGCAATCGCCGACCATCGCCAACCAACCATCGATCCACCTCCAAGCCCCCTCAGGGCAACGCTTGGGGTTCGCGGATTCTGTCCTTGTTGGTCTCTGAAGACTTCGCCAAACGCACCATGAAGGCAGCCTGTGGTGAGGTCGGTGCCCCACCGTTCCCGGTGTATTTCTGGAGGAAAGGTGGAGGCCAACCAGGCTAACCACCAAGATCAGTAATGGTACTACTTGCTATATCATTATAGTGGGTGCTCGCGGTTAATTTTTTTTGCATTGCTTGATGGAACGGGTGGGTCCACAGATTTGATTGTTGCTGGAACGGGACTGCTGGTTATGGATGGTTGAGAAATGGTTCATTGATGATGCTTGATAGTGGTAGCGGTCGAGAACAGTGGTTCGTGATGGTGAGATATTGGCTATAGTGAAGAACTGTCAAGGAATAGCCGTGGCTAAACGTGGCTAACATGAATTGTGACTGAATAAATGCTGAAGCATGCCGACTGATGGTGGGAAAAATCTGAATAAGCGGCAAATGATGGCCACTAAAGCCGATGATCATGAATCGCAAAATGATGCCTACTGATGATGGTCAACTGATAGTTCCTGATGGGAAATCATCAATACTGCAGTGGCTGATGCAGGGAGAAGCGAAGTCTTCAGCACAAGTTGGCCAGCTGAACATGATGACTAAGCATGGACCATCAATGACCATTGGCTGTAAGGATGAACCATCATTAAAGCAAACTCTCTTGGTTGTCATGATTGACCCTGGCTTAGTTGCTGGCCATCATCAACCGGCACCGGAGTAGCCATGAAGCTCAACCACCATCATCAATACCAATGGTTGCAATCATCATGCTTAATGATGCGTAATGATTACAAAGTAGCATGATGCATCAACCATGATTGCAAAGTAGCAATCATGGTCAATGTAGCCTTACAAGTAGCATTATGAAATGATGATGATCAACTACTACTAAGTCCTATCATAAGCATCAACCACACCATCAACCATTGCTACACAACATGATGATCATTAAGCATCATTAAGCCCATCTCCATCAGGGCGGTTGTTCACTGTTAGCCAGTGCACCATGGCTTCGCGGCTTCGCTCGCTCCAGGAATGGGAAAAGTTGGCACCCACCGTTGCTCGGCTGTTGGCGGAGACCCGCTGAAGCGCGGTGAATTTCAGGTGGTGAGCTGTGGTCTCAAGATGATGCTGAACCAAGGATGGTGGTGAGTGCTGGTGGTAAAGCGGTGATGGTGATGAACCAAGGATGGATGTTGAGATTGTTTATTGATGGTTCAAGGCTAGGTGAGTGCCAAGTGAATGGTGGTTGATGGTCGACAACTGGCTATCGTGGTGTAATGATGTGTAGAATGATGTGTGGTTCATGTCGAGCAGCTTTGAGTGAGATAGGTTGGTAGTCATTGATGATGGCAACCCCGCAGGTTCTACAGGATGATTGATATGGTGAATGGTATAGTTGATATACGTTAATTAAGTTCATGGTTGAGAATGGTTTGTGGGGGTTCATGCTGGTCAAAAATGCTTAGAATCCTTAGCAATGGTTCCTACTGGTTGATAATGAGCAGTAATGGTTCATACTCGCCAATATTGGTTAGGAACGGTTCATACTGGTTCATGCTGGTTGATAATAGTGAACAATGGTCCCATTTCTGCGGTGAATGCTGGTTCGATAGGGGACTATCCTATCCAACTGGTTATTTGCCAAGCCACCATCCCGTCGCCAAGTTTTATCGCAATCATTTGCTTCGAGATAACCGGAAACACAGACTGTAAATCTTCAAGCATCCGCTGATACGACATGAACATACATGAACCTTCCTGGCATCAAATAACCCTATAAGGTAGGTTATAGCACTATCCCCTATAGCCATGGTTGGTAAGCACCCACCAAGTCGGGTTTATGGAAATCGAAGGGTCTTTTCATCAAATAGCAATTGTAGCAGAGCTAGTTTGATGGTCAGTTATTACAGCTGTTTATTTTCTGAGTTCATCGTGGTGAACAAATGGTAGTGGATGAATACCACGAAAAGAATCAGAAGTACCTGTTCACTTTGACAAAGAGTGCTTGCTCTCCACTAAGTTGTTTGGTTCTCCGCTAAGTTGTTTGGGCCCTGTTCAAATGGCTCATTGGTTGAGTCAAGAGACCAGCTACCGTATCAGGAAGTCATACTCTTCAATTGATCCGATGTTTACCCTGGTCAGTCACAGCAATGGGTTCACATGAACCCAAGCCAGCTTCATCACCAGCAGGGCGCGTGTCTTATGTTCGCTATGGTGGCTCAAGGACCCCTTATGCCTGCTGTGACCCAATTCCAAAGCCATGACCCAGGTGCCCAGCTGTTATCCTCGCTTGGGATGTGAACTACAGAGTGGTACCCCCTGGTTGGATTCGTTGGTACCTTCGGGGCTGATGCTGGTGAATAGATTTCATTGCTGATTAGTCATCATGAACTACCCATTGACCATTGAATATCGTTCTAATCAAGCATTCTAGCAATCCCTATGATCCCAGTTTAGTAGGTGACCAACCCCAGTCACAAAATGGTAGAAACCAGTTGGTTTCCCATCGTAAAGGTAACGGGAAGGGTAGGGAATGGCATTCACCATCATACTATTTGCAATCAATACTGATAATTACCACCACAGCGAATGGCCATACTATTAATCACCATCAAATCTCCATGCTTATTCAATCATTGATAGTGCAATGGTTGCTATCCATTGATTAGATGGGCTCCTCGGTTGGAATCGACCCGACCAGAGTCATGAGAACCATCCACTGCGATTCTCCATCACCAGAGAGTAGCTTGTGATCAAGCCCTGATTCCCTACCAGGGACTGGGCCTCAAACGTTAGCGATTTGCTTGTGAATATAACGGGGGTAGCTAGCAGCTATAGTAGATATGACATGATACAACTAGTTTGTTATATGGCTTATAAATCAACTCCTAACGCATATGATTAGATATTAGCTTGTAATGTGGCGAATCTTGATCAACCTATAACGTTTGGTGGTACCATGTGGTACCTTGCGCCACTGTTCTGCCGTCACCTCCCCAGCATCCGAGGCAACATTGACACAATGAGAGACGTTTCACCCGCTTGGCGATGGTGATATCAGACGCTGGTGAAGGGCGATGTGTGATCATGACATGATAGTGAAAACCATGGTTACAGGATACTTACATGATAAGTCATGCTGGTTTATGGTGGCTTATGATGGTGAATGGTTTGTTAAGAGCTGGTTCATGATGCTTCATGATGCATCAATCATGCTTGTTAACAATGTTCTTCCTGCTGGTTTATTGTTAAATGGCTAATATGATCTTAATCTGTGCATCATGTGGTTCAGAACCATTGTCCGGAGCACGCATTCAGGGTCAGTGGTTGATACTATTGGCTTCATGATGCCGGCGAAACGATCAACCCTTAGTCGCTCTTAGTGCTATCCATCACTGGAACCCTTAAAGCTGGTCAAATAGCCACGACAACAATTAATTAACGCTTCAATCACCAATAGAAAATCTACGTTCCATACTAGTATTGTGGCTAATGCTAATAGATGTTCCATTGACCTAATATGGTTCAATAACCGCTAATCATTATTAGCAACCATACTATCAATCACCTTTATTTCACATAACTATCGGTAATTATATAACCCTTCAACGACAAAAAAGTACCTCTGAAACGCCAGCTTCTGAAGCGCAGCCGATTGCCGCCCTGAACCCCAGTCTTCGCCATGAGTCGCCCACACAACTCACCCCCAACGCGACACTCCGCCCACGAACGTGGAGCACCTGAGCCGTGGAGGGCGGTGAAAAGCGGTGGTCCACATGCGCGGCTGGAGGTGGTTGGGATGATGGTTGGTGGGTTTATGGGGGTTATATAGGGAATACAAGCATGATACTGCAATTAGTAAGTCATGTGTGGTGGTTTTATATTTTTGTTTGGCCTCATAGGTTCTTTATAGAAATGCAAGCATTAATGATGGTTAATGATAGGGGATGATAGATAACAACAATGGTTTTGTTCATTTACCATCGTTATGGTTGAAGGTCATTGCATGGTTAGGCATGATCAATACTGATTAAATATTATATAAGACATGATATGACATGACGACAATTATTAGATATCATTGAACATTGGGAGGTACCACCCTGTATTCCTCATCATGAATTGCCAATTCTGAAGAATCAGCCAGTTGCCATTAAGCATTTGCTCAACCGTCATCAGCCATTTGTTGGGAGTGTGTCCCTGCAACCCACGATATCATGGGCGTAGATGAGCTCAAAAGCTAAAAAATTGAAGCCGATGATGATACTTATTTGTGGCTGATGCCAGTGAATGATAAATCAATGATGGCAATTGGTGAGTGATGATGGAGGATGATGATGATGATGATGATGATGATGAGGAGGAGGAGGAGGAGGATGAGGATGAGGATGAGGATGAGGATGATGAGGATGAGGATGAGGATGAGGATGAGGATGAGGATGATGAGGAGGACGAGGATGATGATGATGATGATGATGACGACGACGATGATGATGATTGACGAGTGATGAGTGGCAATTTATGATTGATGATTGGTTGATAAATACGATGCATATCATATGCATATGAACCTGTACACACACATTGTACATGGTCACCATCATGTTTTCAAGTATACATAGATTGGAACGGTCAAGACTTCTATGTTATGGAAGTATTAGGAACTCACCTTTTTCGACCTACAATTTATATCAAATTATGATTGCCATGGCGATTGATATGTTGATGGTGATTCATACTGGTTGACGATGCTGGTCACCAACGTTTGATGCGTCTCAAGCATTCTTAATAACGGTCAACAACGATGAATGATGGTTGATCTTGCATGAACACTCTGCACCTCTTTGAGTCATGTGTATCTAGTTAGAGCAGACCAAACCTGAATATTGTTCATTTCAGTAAATGATGGGCAGGGAGTTTGAAGGCAGAACCTACATGTCCATGCCAACAAGCAGTCTGTAGCAGCTCATTCAGCGCCATCGTGTGGAAAATCCGCCAGTCGTTCCGAAAGGTTCAAGCTGCTGGGGCTTCCTGCGCTGGACCTTTGCCTCGGTCCGTGAAGCAGTGCTACGAGTAGCTGTGGTGAAACAGTCCAAATCACATGGTGCTTCCCAGCGCCCTTGGAATTGAGCATTTTTGGGAATGACAATGGTTATTGTTAAGTATAAAAAGTTGGAGGTTCTACCAAGGTGGTTGAGAACAGACCAGATCAAAATTGACCTTCACAAAAACAAGCCTTGTCTTAGCTGGTCCCTGTCAGTCGCGACCATCTTGGCATCTCGGGAGATTCTGTTGTTCCTTTCATTCAGTTGCTGACACCCTGATGTCGGCTTGGTTGTTTCTTCGATTGGCTAGTTGACTTCTGAGATACCGCATGACCCGCTCCTCCTTAGCCATTTAGTTGTGAGTCAACAAGTCACAACCAGTAGTTCACCAGTGATCAACAACTATTATCACTGGTAGTTCACCCGTTAACCAGTCACACCTAGTAGTGATGAAAATGGATTAAAATGCTCAACTCGTTAGTCAACTCGTCAACCATCATTGACTATTATTGTCTGCGCTTGAGTGATGGCTGGTTGTCACCTAGCTGGTGGCTGGTTATAGCTGGTGGCTGGTTAACAACCATGGCTGTTCATAACCTCGTTGTGCCTCAAGTTGCCTCGAGACCGGCACGGCTGCGTTGACCATGGCGTCCGACAAGTCGGTTGCCTCCTCGGCGGACTATGAGCAGGAAGCGCGAAACGAACAGGGCAGCCGTTGGGGTGGTCCCGAAATGAAGCGCCAGTGGCGACGGATGGTGACTAATGGTGATTGAAGATACTGAAGTCGTTCATCAATGATAGATCCATGTTTAGAGACCATCAATCACCATTGTTGACCACCATACATAGCCTACTAGTTATTGTGGCTTTATATTTATGTACCATAATCACTTTAGTTATGAGTAGCTTGTGATTTGCCATTCAAGATAGGGTGGTTTATTGATACGGATCTACCGTTACTGGTGATTGATGTGGGGTTCGTACAAGCGCTCATGGTGGGTTCATGCTGGCTCAGGGGTGGTTACTGGTTGGTCAACAGCGCACTAGTCATGGGTTACCCTGTGGTAAACGAACCTGGTTGCGCTCAAAATCACCAGCTCTAATGAATAAACCAGCTATAAATGCTTGATTTTCCGTGCAACCAGGGCAACGTGTGACAGAGGTTTAAATGTTGGCTGGTGATGATTAAGCGGTTTAACCATGTTTAACCACCATTATTGGTGGTAAACCCCTACTATGAACCACCATCAACCATTACCATCCCTTATTTTAATCACCTTGTTGGCTATTTGATGAGGACTGGGACGCACTGGAACGGCAGTCCATGGAGGCGGGCTATGGTTGGGTTCTGCGGTGAGCTGGGTTGGCAACTACTGGTGGCGGCTGGTGGTGAGTGGTTGGCCAACGGTTGGTTAATGTGGTTGGGTAAAGGTGATTCACATGATGGTTGGTATGATTGGTCAATGACTGGTTAATGTCGACGAATGATTGGTTTGTGATTGCTCATGTTGACCGGTTGGTCAATGCCTTGAAAAGCTTGAAGCCTCTCTACCACTGTGCGATCCCTGTAGAAGGGCCAATGATTTGAGCCTGGGACCTTTGGGTGCTGGTGTTTATTGTGTGTGTGATGGCAATTGATGCTTAGGTGATGCTTGGTTGATGAATTTTTAATGTGGGTTGATGTTTTTTGATGCTGATGATTCATGATGGCTATGGATGTTTTTGATGGTTACTGCTGGTCAATGAGGGTTATGGGTGCTTTCGGTGCTTGCTGAAGCTGTTTTGATGTTTGTGGACGGTTATTGATGGTATTGATGTTTCCAGATTGTAGATTGTTCTTCATGGTCATTAACGCTTCTGGATTGATGATTAATGAGTATAGTACCCATTGCTTCATACACTCAAGGGTTTTGATGCTTAATGATGGTATGGCAAGTGACAGTTCATGATGTTCATTTATGGTTGTTGATGGTCAATGATGTGTTTTGACTGTGAATGACAGCTGCTGATGGTTAGAAATTATCATCGTTTCTTCTGGCACGCTACTGATCTTGTTGATAGTTTCTGATGGCTAGTTCTGGTTTTTGCTGGTTGTGGTTGGTATTTGGCAAAAAATTAGTTGTAAATCAATGAAGGCTTTTGACCGTGAATGAAGGATATTGACCCCGATTCTTCGTTATTGATGGTTCATGGAGATTTTTGGCGGTTGATGATGGCAACCGACGGTTTATTATGTTAGAATATGGTTGTTGATGTTTATCTCTGGCTGCAATGATGGTTCTTGAAGCTCATTGAGGTTGTTGACTGTGAGCGGATGATAGTGGGGATGAAGCAACAGGTTGGGTCATCACTTTGATAGGGCTTGATCGCTAATGGTGCTGGCAACACGTTGATGGATTCGCACTGATCCTGGTGGTTCATGATCGTCACTGGAGATTTCTGGTGCAGAAAATGCAGGAGTAAAATATCCTGGAACCGTAGGGACACAGCCGACAATCAAATAGATTCAACCAACAATCTAGCGCAGAGAAGCAACAAAAATGTGACAAAGGCACATGGTATAGATACAGATAACCAACCATCACGGTTGATGATAAACCTACGAATACTAGTTACAACCAACCAGGGTTACCCAAAAAAATGCCATGCATCAAAATGATCGATTGAAACTGCTAAGCACTTCACCGGGATCAAAGATTATGGTGAAACCATCAGGCTGGCTCCAGAATTCAAAATTAAGTGAAGAGTGATCAACGCAACGGTGTACTTAATATTGTTGTAATAAAAGTTATCTTTAGTAGTTCAATAACGTTGGATGTCGATGAATGGTCAAGGATCGACACATTGAATGGTTGCAATTGAATAGCATGACTTAACATTGTTCATGTTGTGCTTTCAACCAATATCATTCATCAATCATTCTTGCGCATTAGGCTGGTCATTGTGGACTGGTGAATCGTTGTTGTTGGCTCATATTCTCCCAGTATCCAATTGGATGCGCAGCCAGAGTTGAGGGTGAACTACCCCTTGTATACAAAATCTCCATTGAGGTGTAGCTTGGAGCGAGCCAGGTGTTGGAGAAGAGCGTTCAGGAGATGAAGGAGCGGCTCGCGGGAACCTTCACCATTGGCATAGCTGGACGTTTTGTATGAAAATCGCGGGATTTTCCATGGTTAACTGCTTAATAGTGGTTTTTCATAGGGACGGATAACCAGCAATGTTGAAGCAACTACTGAGTGGTTGCTAACTAATATTTTTCGTTGGGTTTTTGACCACCAACTGGTTAATGTTGTTTGACCGCCTTTTTTTCATTCCGTGGCTTGTTTGTGGTGATTCGCAACAACCCCCGCTCCGCCCACTTGTTGCTAGAGGGGTCGCCAACAGATGGGATTGGGGGACTGTGTACGCCAGATGTTGTGCCTTCCTCTTAGGTGTTTTTTGCGTTACAGGTGCTGCTGCTATTGTTAGTATTTGTGTTTTTTTTGCTCGGTCTTTTTTCACCGTTTTTGTTGTAGCTGTTGTTCTAGAACCTGTTCTCGCTGTTGTTGGTGTTGTTGTTGTTGGTGGTGGTGGTGCTCTTATTACTGTTGTTGGGATTGTTGATGGTTGTTGTTGTTGCTTTTGCTATCACAGTTGCTGTTCGTATGCCTATTCTACTGCCTATCTACCGATACGAACATATGCATGTTCACATGTTCAGAGGTTTGTTCACTATTGTTTGAATGATTTATCTACCATCAATGATGGTTTCCTGGCATTTTTCTAAGAAACCAATTGGTTGCATTTGTTTGAACCAGGGGTGTTTATTCAGCTCACAGCGTGCATGGCCAACAGGCACCATTGCGAAGCGTTTCGGACCAAGGTCGATTGTGAAAACACCATGGGCCAGGGGATTCTTGGCCACCTGCAACACCAGCCGTTGGGACTTCTTTTTTGGGGGGGACCATCGAGGTGTTTCTAGACATGGTTAACACAGGATGTTTTGGGCCCCGAATTTGAGAAGCACCCATTTGTTCTTTGGTACACTCACTTGGAAGTGGAAAATCAAGTTGCCATAGATGGTCTACCTATAGCCAAATTTATTTGTTCCTTGACCCACTGTCTTTTGGAATCAGCCCTTAGACAACTTCAAACATTGATTGCAGGCACGGATTCACATGACATGCTTCTCAGCATTAGTTAAGATCGCACAACATGAACAATGAGTCCATCAACTTCAGAGTACACCACTCTACCGAACTACATCAGCTTCGGAGTATTCCACCCTTCCCCTTCTTGACAGGGAACCCCCAAAAAATCAGTAGCTGCTTGTTCCAACTCATGCGGAGCTTAGGGCTTCATGCATCGTTGCCGAGTGGGCGGTGTGAAGTCGTCTCCCTCGGTGACCATTGGGGACTTGAAAAAAGCAGTGCAGAGGTCCCTGGGCCGAACTTTCCTAAGGCTCGCCAGGCCTGATGGGCGTCTCTTGGACGATCCAACGGAACCCCTGGAACTTACGGGGACGGGTTGCAGCTACCTTCGGCTGCGCGACAGTTTCGCACAGCCGTATGTAGCTGCAACCCCTTATCTTATGGCTTCGCGCTGTGGTGTGGAACAGGTGCGGGGGTTGTCACTTGGGGGGAACCACGTGAAGGTGGTGACAGCTCAGAAGTCCAAGGTCAGTTGAGAAACGTTCGGCAGATTTGTCCTACAGAGATCGCTTTTGCTGCAATCTTGGCTGACGGAGGTGTTGTGACATGGGGAATGCCAGACTATGGTGGTGACTGCTCTGCAGTCCAAGACTTGAGGATTCAGCGGATTCATTCCACGGACTATGTTTTTGCTGCTATCTTGGCAGATGGAAGTGTTGTGACATGGGGCAATCGAAGCCATGGTGGTTGCACATTCGGAGCTTGGCGTTGGTTGAGGAACGTTCAGCGGATTTGTTCCACAGACCGTGTTTTTGCGCAATCTTGGCTGGCGGAAGTGTTGTGACATGGGGCAATCGAGACAGCGGTGGTGCCAGCTCTAAAGTGCGGAAACAGTTGAGGAATGTTGAGGAAATTCATTCGACGGACCATGCTTTTGCTGGAATCTTGGCTGACGGAGGTGTTGTGACATGGGAATGCCAGACTATGGTGGTGACAGCTCTACAGTCCAAGATCAGTTGAGGAATGCTCAGCAGATTCAAGCCATACGTGGGTCTTTTGCTGCAATCTTGGCTGACGGAAGCGTTGTTAACTGGGGCCATGCACCGTCCGGTGGCAACAGCTCCAGAGTTCGGGATCAGTTGAGGAATGTTCAGCAGATCCACGCCACAGCAAGAGTTTTTGCTGCAATTTTGGCGGACCAAAGTGTTATGGCGTGGGCAGTCCACATCACGCTGTTGACACTTCTGGAAGAGTTGGGATAAGTTGCAATGCACCTAGTGCAGCGAAAAAAGGCCACAACAAGCGCAAGCACCGTGACCCTACATGGAGATATTGATTTGGACCAGAAGTGATGGTAGATCACCGGCTGTTCAAGGTAAACTTATGGTGATTTCTAGTGATTGATCAATATAGAAAAAGATTATTCAGGTGCATCTGCACATTTTCACAGAACATGCACTCTGGTCTCTCCTCAATTTTGGTGATAATGCTGGGATTTGTTGTTATGGAGAGGGGAATGCCGGGAACTGATACCCTCTGGTAAACTAACCTGGCAATGTAAAATCCACCACTTATAGTTGGTTTCCCAGGATAAAAAAATGGTGATTTCCCATTGGCGGGTTAGTTTACCAGAGGGTAATTGTGATGGTTTATGGTTGTGGTGGTCAGTTTGCAATGGCTAAAGGTGATGGTCTCCAAGGACTCCATGAACGACCGCATCGGCACCACTGCAGCTGTGGTGAATTTTGTTGGATCGATTGGTACCCCCTGTTCCAGGTGGGACTGTCCGCAAACCGTAGATGATCATGTTTTCAACAGCTTGTTTTGCGAGAGGGTCAACAGGTCCAGCCTGGACAAATGCCATTTTGAGTGATGAACGCAGCATCATCACTCTTGACCGTGCATAGCCACTCCCAAGAGTCATTAGTGATTTAAGTAGCATTGACTGCTTTGTCAAGCGCAGACGCATTCACCATCGGAAATGGTGAAGCGTTGATGAAACATCAGAAATGACAAGCACTGCGAGCCCTTAACCACCATCGGCCGCATATTTTTGTAATCTTTCATATTCATTGACCACCAGTAGCTATTTTCCAACCATTTCCATGTGGTCAATAATGATTTTTGAAGCCATGCGTAAATGACTAGTCACTGTAACGTCTCATTCACCATATTTTGAGCCAGCACTTTCCAGCGCTTGACAAGCCTTAAACAAACATTGGACCATCACTTGAAAAAAGCACCTACCCATCACTACACCATCATTCAACCATCATTTAACCATCCTTCAACCATCCTTCAACCATTGTTAAACCATCGTTTAACTCATCATTGGTCCATTTGCTAGCCATCTTTTTTGCACGCGCTCAACATGTAGGAGCCGTCAGCGGTGTCAGCTGTTGGTGCAGCATCAGCAGCTGCAGGTGACACTGCGGGACCGTGGTGATCCAGGGCGTCGTAGTGGTTGGGAGTGGTTCATGAGGCTTCAACTATGCCAACATCAACAAATCTTCAATGGGTTTATTCATGTTGGTACAGTTTTCACTGGTAGGATTCGAGAGCGTTAAAGTATGAGAATTGAGAATGGTGGAATGATGATAAGTGGTGGTTGATAGTAATGTTGATCATTCACAAATGGTTTGATGATGGTTTGTTTTTGTTAATAATGCCAATCACAGTGCTTGAAAATTGGTCAACATGATTGAAAGCCTTTGCGAATGATTTGTGAAGGCACATGGGGGCATACACGGCACACCAGCGGCGCCACAACGGGTACACCAACCTGGGACCCTGGGAACATGGATGATCGCTCCCGGATCAGGGTCACTGTGAGGGAAAGAAGCGCTCCAAATCATCGAACCACGTGGGTTTTCGACCGCTTCATGCTGTAGCATCATCCCAGCTATGATTCATACCGTTTGGCTTTGTCCAAGTTGCCATGGTCTACTTCCAAGTGGTTCCATCACCCTGGCTCCTATCCTCACAGACCAGTCCTTCCAGCTGCGGGGGGAGGGCTGACAGACTCAAGAGAGCGCGGTGGTTTCCCTATTGCGAACTCTCAACTTGGACGGTGCTAGTAGGTACCACCACAGAAATGGACAGACCCATCTATGACGACCGTCAGTCATCACCAACCATGATTGTACCATAGTATATATAGTATGGCCCATGGCTGTTGGTTTGGAGCTGGCTTGGATCCAGGGTACCAGTTCGTGCTATCCCTTTAAGACGGGCGATCGGGGCCAGGAGCTACCACGAATCGCAGGGTTAGTAGTTAGTATTATGGGGATGCTGGGCATCACATCATTTAGGAGTTGCTCACCATCATCATGAATTAATACAGACGACAATGGTACCGGTAGCTATAGTGAGTTAACTACTTATTAAGGATTTATGAGTCAACCAGCTTGCCAATATTAAGCCTCTAGTTAAGCATACTAGGATAATGTAGGATGTACTAGCTATGGTTAACATTGGCAAGTGAACTAGAGTAAAACCAGCAAACCACAGCTGTGAACCACTACACTCATGAGGCGTTTCTCAATTCATAGGGGCACCACCAAATTTTCCAAGTGTTCACCATTTATCGTAATAAATAAACTAAGTACCGTATATCCCTTCGATTTCCCAAACTGGCTTGAGAAATCCACCACCAATATGCCACTAGTGTACCACCGCCATACTCATAAGCTACCGTGCATGATACCAGTGTACCACTGGTGGTTCTCTATTCTGAACCATTATTAACCACTATTAATCACTGATCCCCTTTCTCTAGCCATAGAAAACCATAGGTTTTCCCCGTGAAATCCCAGGGTTCACTCTGAGTCACCAGCTACCATGGCACCAACGACATGGCACCAGGTCTCCCAGATCATATGAGGCCTGAAGCGCCTGCGGAGTGCTGGGTTCGTTTTTCGCTGGGGACGCCGGGAGATCTCCAAGCAACATGGATTCCAAGGTGTTTGATTATCTCCAAGTTTGATTGTAGGGGATAAAAAGGTGGATAACAAGCAACATCACTACTTTGCAGTTTGACAATGGGGATAACTTACTAGATAGTGGTTTCTCAAGCCATAGCGGACCCACAAAATGGTTGGTTTATGACTCTAAATGGTTCATTTGAGGGATGATTTGGGGGTACTCCTATGAACTGAGAAACCACCATGTTGATCTTGTTTGAATTTCGGGGATGACAAGCAACATCACTACAAGGTGGGCTCCCAAAGCATCTAGAGCTGTTGATTTACAAGTCACAAACGGGGTGATTCCTACCGGGGTTCCCGGGGGGTCAACCAACGAATCTAACTGCCGGTCCACCTTGTAGGGATCGTGGTTGATGCTTAGTCACCTGGTTGCGCTAAAGTCATCACCATTTCTAATAGGCAAACCAGCTATTTCTTTGGTTTACCTATGAAGAATAAACAGGATAGGAACAATAAAAAGGAACCATGAATAACTTCAAACAATAAGCAGCTATTTCTTTGGTATATGAACAACTTCCAACAATAAACAACCGCTCATATCCTGAGGTAGGCTCCATATCCTCTTATGAACAACTTCAAACAATAAACAGGATAGGAACAATGAAAACAACTTCAAACAATAACCAGCTTACATTATTGCATGGTCAGTGAGTGATATACCATGGCTGGACATGGATTCAGCTGGAGTGGCCTCAAGTGATCGAACCAAAGCTACGGCTAAATTGCCAAAAAAGGCAGCCGAGCTTTCCCCGCAACCAGTTTGGTAGAAAACCAGTGTTCGAATGCTGATGTTCAGTCAGTGCTGCGCAATATCTTGCGCTCGGTTTTGTGCTTTGAACTTCTTGGTATTTCTGGGAATCAGAATCACAACCAGTATTTGTGGAGCAGATGGGTCGCTAGCGAGGGCGGCCTGGAAAATTGCACCACTTTTCCCGACGGACATCAACAGCTATGCGAGTTCAACCACCATCATCCAAGCTGAATTCAAACATAGTTGAATGTTTCCAAGTTGAACATGATTTCCAGCTGATAGTTGAACCACATCATCATATTCAACCATTCAGTAGAATTTATGTGGGTCAAACCACCATGATTTCCACAGACAACCCATCCCAGCCTGGCTGGTTGTGAGTTCGGCCAGCCAATCGGTTGCCAAGGTGGGTTGCCATCAACCTTGTAGGGCGGGGTGCACCTCTGGCTGCGTCTCGCTCCCCAAAATCTCCCAGATGGGAACCGGTCATGGTGAATAGTGGCCAACCGTGATTTAAGAATGTTTGGAACTGGTTGATGATGATTAGCAATAGGATATTTTACTGTTAATAATCATCATCAACCATTTCAATCATTTTGCTACATTTAATCATGACATTGCTCATTTTAACCAACCATAGTAGCTATACTTAAGTGACGTTCTATCACTGCATAGCTAAGTCGCCAGGTCTCAACCTAGACCTGCCCTATCCCACCGGGTTCAACGCAATCTCTTCGCGAGGCTGATGCAGCAAGCGTGCAGCAAGGAGCCGTATAACCCCGAAGACCATCAGCTCACCAGCGAGCCTGGGCAGCACAGCGCTGGCACAGATGGTGAATGATGCTGGTGAATGGAAGATCAATAGTGGGAAGGGTGGGTAAATAGTGGTAACCTGGTAAGGTTGAATGATAAATGGGGCTTGATTAGGGGCAATTGTTGAAGATGGTGGTTGACAAATGGCCCAGCATAAGCTTAATAATGTGTTTGATAGTGATTGACATGAACCGATAATGACTGTGAATTGATGATGAGGAGCGGTGGTGGTCACGTATGGCTGATGGTCCTTGATGCAGGGTATATAGTCATACTGAATCTCTGTCAATATTGACGGTTGATTGTGGCATATACTGTAGAATGCTTTACTAACTAGCTTTGCAAGTGATGGCTGATAATGGTTAATTATTTGACAAACGCTTCAATGTTGACAAGAGCTACAAGAACCAATAGCAGTTATTATTGGTAACCATAGATCAACCTAGATCATAAACTGTGTTCATATTCAGCACCAGTTGCAACCAGAGTTTGAACCATTAGAACCAAGGTCAGGTGTCAAGTATAAACCCTCCGGTGATCTAGCATAGCAATGGAACATCCACCAACATCCACCATAGAAAGAACCGTTTTGACATGGTTTGAAACTGACACCTGGTGCTTGTCCAAGTCCCCATGGTCTACCTCCAAAATCTGAAATTGGTCAACCGCTGCATCGCCATCGGCTCGCAGCTTGGGGGGAGCCCAACTGCTGGTGAGCTACCGACCCACCGCTGGAAGTCACTCCCTGGCTGCGTGGAAAACGGAGCCGTGAAATAGCACATTTACCTATGAAAAAGGCGATTTTAAGCGCCACCAAAGAGATTTCTTTTGCCATTCTTATGATCCAGTTTCCTGTGAGCCAACTGCGAGAAAGCTATACCATTGAAAATAATGGTTGGTCAGGTTTTGAATTCAAGAATCATAATTGTCAGAATTCTTCAACCATACCATATGTTCAGTAGTTATGGTGAGAACTGATCTTGCCCTTTCCAGTCCTAGAGAGCAAGAGCAACAGAGATGATGCGGGGCATGGAACGGCTGCTCTCGCAACGCCACGGCCACGGCACAGTAAACAACCACCATGGGCCGCAGGGAGATAGCCAACAAACTTCTGATTCATACTGCTAAACTGCCAACCATATAGATCCAACTAGCCACTTAATGATGAGCACCAGTATTTATATTTCTGACATGTCATTATTGATATGTCAGTGTATAACTAATACGTAGATGTATAAATGTATAACCAACATAGCCAATAGGATCCAATAGGCCAATTCCAGTGAGCCTGGGTGGTTTGGTGCCATGGAGAGCTTGAAACTTCACGCATCTTTACCCAGTGGCCGATGCGAAACCATCGCCCTCCCGTGGAACAGCACCGTTGGAGACCTGAAACGGGCGGTGCAACAGGCTCTGGACCGAGCTTTCCTGAGGCTTGCTGCGCCTGATGGACGCCTCTTGGAGGATCCAACGGAATCTCTGGAACTTGCTGGGCTCAAAGATGGAGACATCATCGGTGTCATTGCACAGCAGCCAAGGGTAGCTGCAACGCGTAGCGCCTTCGCACTGTGGTGTCCAGGTGACTGGGTTGTCACTTGGGGTCATCCAATCGAAGGCGGTGACAGTTCTCATCTCCGGGATCGATTGAAGAAGGTTCAGCAGATTCATGCCACAGGGTTTGCTTTTGCTGCAATCTTGGCAGACGGAAGTGTTGTGACGTGGGGCAATCGAGATTTCGGTGGTGACAGCTCCAGAGTCCAGGATGGGTTGAAGAATGTTCAGCAGATCCATGCCACAGCCTCTGCTTTTGCTGCAATCTTGGCTGACGGAAGTGTTGTGGCATGGGGGAATCGAGATTGTGGTGGTGACAGCTCTAGGGTCCAGGATCAGTTGAGGAATGTTCAGCAGATCCATGCTACTAGACATGCTTTTGCTGCAATCTTGGCTGACAGAAGTGTTGTGACATGGGGCAGTCGAGATTACGGTGGGGACAGCTCCAGAGTGCATGATCAGTTGAGGAATGTCCAGCAGATTCATGCCACAGCTTGGGCTTTTGCTGCAATTCTGGCTGACAGAAGCGTTGTGACATGGGGCAGTCCAGAAAAAGGTGGTTACAGCTCCAGAGTGCATGATCAGTTGAGGAATGTTCAGCAGATTCATGCCACAGCTTGGGCTTTTGCTGCAATCTTGGCTGATGGAAGCGTTGTTACATGGGGCAGTCCAGAAAGAGGTGGCGACAGCTCCAGAGTCCAGGATCAGTTGAGGAATGTTCAGCAGATCCATGCCACAGGGTTTGCTTTTGCTGCCATATTGGCTGACGGTGGTGTTGTGACATGGGGCATTCCAGAAAAGGGTGGGGACAGCTCCAGAGTCCAGGATCAGTTGAGGAATGTCCAGCAGATCCAATCCACAGGCTCTGCTTTTGCTGCAATCTTGACTGACAGAAGCGTTGTGACATGGGGCAGTCGAGATTACGGCGGTGACAGCTCTAGAGTCCAGGATCAGTTGAGGAACGTGGAGCAGATCCATGCCACAGCCTCTGCTTTTGCTGCAATCTTGGCTGACGGAAGTGTTGTGTCCTGGGGTGATCCAGAGCAAGGTGGTGACAGTTCTGGAGTCCAGGAGCAGATGAGGAATGTTTAGCAGATCGTTACAGCAGTGCATTTGCCGCCAAAACGGAAGTGTCCTGAACCAGCCATGTGATGATGCTGTTGGAACCTCCATGAACGACGCCGTCTTTGGTTGAAAATCTGCGGGTAAAAACAATGGACCCTCTGGTTATAAGTAGGTTTATAACCCACCTAAGTATAGTAATATCTACCAGACGTGGTACTTCCCTTACTATTGATAACCCAATTTAACAGGCCATGGGGGGGACCACTCTGTACAGTTGTGTGCGGGGATAGGTCATGTACTAATAGGTCCTATCACCTGATTGCTGAGACAAATCCCTTACAAGCTTATTGTTGGTTTCCATCCCCAAGGATTAAATTATGTTCCACCATTCATTCCTACAGAGTGGTACCCCCCAATTAGTTAACTTAGTTGATAACTCCTTGACGGGGCAGGGTGTCCTTTTGTTCAAACGCTGATCCATTTGAAGAGTGTTGCTTGGTTGGAATATCCAACAAGTGATAACTTGTTAGGGACCTATGCCGGTCAAGGATGATCAATGAATGTTTAATCATTAAAGTTAGCTGTGGGAAGAATAATCAACCAACAGGAAACATAATGCTACTTAGTTGGATTATCTTGTTTAGTTAGTCCAACTGTTACTTTCGTAACAGCCAGGGGCAGTATTCACTGCCATAAGCTAGCATCCATGGTGACAGGTCAGTGCCAGAGGCTCATTGAACAGGTTGTACCGATCGAACAGGCCGAAGTTTCGTATCCATGACGTTCTCAGAAAATCCCAGCATCGAACTGCCACTTCGCTATGAAGGGATTGATTCTTGCTACATGACGAGCTAGCTTACCCTCTCGTAATCGAACCTGGCTGCGCCAAAAATCACCGTTTCTTCTGAACCAGCTATTTCTATGGTGGATTTTCCAGTAACCCGGGCAATGTTCGCGGGAGGGTGACCATGAAATATTGGGGGTTCTCAAAGTAGGGGACCCCTAAATCGTCCAAGATTAGTCATTTAATAAACCAACCATTTTGGGGGTCCCCTATTTTAAAAAAAATATATGGTGCACACCCCAACCAGCTCACGACCACTAATGACTCATGGATCGACACAGCTGGCAACTCACAGAGCTCGGTGACTGGGCCCAACATGGCCGACCCTGCCACATCGGGGTCAGGTTTCATAAATGGGTGTTTTTCAAAATGGGCGGGCCCCCAAAAATTGTTGGTAAATGACTACATATTTATCTACAAATGGTTAATGATGGATGATTTGGGGGTAGCCCTATTTTGAGAAACACCTATTTATGCTATGTGAATAGCTAGGGTACAGGGTATTGACCCGACCCATCATATGGGCACTTAGGCGCTCCAAGGGGGGAATTATGGACGATGACGAAATCACAATCAATCAATGGCAATGTATCCATGATGCTGATCGACCGTCAACCAGTACAACATCTTCCTATATTCCCCCATAAATTTGGGGTGGTTGCTTTATTACGTAGTCTTTTGGGGATGGCGAAACCAATCCAACGAGCCAGTTGCTTTTCACCATGGTTGGGGGTTGCCAAAATTACTGACCATCATCATGAGTTGACCATGATCAACCATGTAGTAACCAGCTATCAGGCGATTCTCGAAAAAGGGAACCCCCTAAATAGCTGGTCTATTACCCATCAATGCTTGATAAACTGGATGGTTGATAGGTATCCCTACGGCTTGAGAAACATCCATATGGCTGCGGGTCAATATTAACCAGCCAATCGTGGGAGATATTCACCAACAATAATGGTAATAGGGAAAACAAAGGTTAATGATGGGGGAACCAGGGGAAACACGGGTACAGGGTTTTGACCCACAGCCATTTATTCACCACACATCTTTGGTCGCCGTTGCATCGTTCCGCGTTTGCATCGTACTGCACCAAGGAAGAGATGTGGGCCGGCTTCTCATCGGAGGAGCCGGTGGCGGGTGATGTGATGTCGGTGATCAGCATGGGTAAACGAAGGTCGTTGGTAGGTGGGGAGGAATGAGAATGCATCAACAACCATGGGATTGTATAGGGAAACCAGAGATACGCATACGATTTTTTAGGAAACCATGGGATTTTCGATGGTTGACTAGGTTTTTAGTGGTTCAGAATAGTTGAGAAATACGGTGCCGTACAGAGCTGTGTGTATACACAGCTTGCATCATTGAGGTGTCTACCCTGGGAGGTTGCGGGGCACTTCAACAGGTTAACAGCCTCAGTTCATATAATTTGGTAAATCCATTCGTGATAGGTCAGAGCCAAACCTAGTCCTTGTGCGCATTGCAAACCCAATCCTCGTTACCTCTCCGACTTGCAACTGCCAGCATTGAGCCGTGCCGGCCTCTTACTTGTCTTTCAGGTCTCGAGTGAAACGCAGCAAAGCCGCTTGCAACCCCATTGAAAAAGATTTTACTTCTTATCCAGTGGACGCAAGCACTTCAACAGCTCTGCATCAAGTCACACTTCGGCACTTCGGACGTTGATTCGTCATGGAATGGCATTGCTGCCTTAGCTGCGCCTGGAATTGCATGTTGGGCAAGCATTTTCAACGTGAGGGGAGAGTTGAGAAGTATGATGCCGTACATAGCTGTGTATTTACATTCCTCCATGCTTACGCTGACATGCTTTGTCTTGCCTTTTTGTATTCATCTACGATGAATTACACTGACACATGTGGCTCAAGTAAAATCAGCGTCTTGGCTTGCATCGCTGGAGTGTCTACCCTGGGAGGTTGTGGGGTAGTACACTCAACAATAAAAATGGGAAAACAACCATATTGGTCAAACAACTACTAAGTAGTTGGTGGTTTAAAACATGTGGATTTGCTCTGGCCGTGGTGGCACCTTCAAGCACAATCCAAGTTCACATCCATTGTGAATAGAGAAAGCACCGTTGTGGCTTGGGCGTGCACCATGTTTGGACAAACGCATCGGTCAGGAGTCAGGAATCATTGGTTGATGATTGGCTTCGGTTTGGTTCACGATTGGTTAATCACGGTTGCTGTTAATGACTGGTTTGTTATTCATCAATGATTGGTTGATTTTTAGTTCATTCATCAATGACTGATTAACAATTTATGATTGAAAAATGCTTGGTTTCTGATTCATTGGTGATTGGTGAATGATTGGTGATGGTTGCTGTAAGGCAATCACCCAGGAAGGTTGACCCCAACAGTTTCGCGGCAGTCGTCACAGCCTCAGGGGTGTTCACCGATGTTCAGGGTTCACCTAAGGGTATCCACCTGGGGGCGCCCACAGCATGTTGATAATGTTGGTATAAACACGGAATCTGGACAATATCGTTTTCAGAAGCAACATTGTGATGATATTGATGATGATACCTGATGAAGATCCGGCCGATCAGCGGCAATGCACACTCCAAGATTGTTATCTATTGACAACCAATACGGATATTGCGCACTAGTACGATTGGTGGAAAAAATCTTTGATCATTTGGTAAAGAACCAATGATGCATCGGTTGTTGGGTCAACAGCTGTCATTTGATGGAAGCTTTGTGGTTAGCGCGCCCACCAGCCCTTGCAGCCTAGTTGTTGGTCATGGCAGGCATGAACTACTGTATTGTTCACTGTTGATAGCCAGCATGATAATACGGTAGCATTCTTGTCCACCATCATTATGCCACTAGCATGATAGACGAACCATTTTAGGGTTGTTGTTGATTGATGATCCAGAAGATTGGTGTACTAGTGACCTGCAATTAGTTTATTCATGAGTCAACAACAGTCAATGATGTCGCTTACGTCGTCCACTGCACCACAAATAGTTAATTGAACCATCATTCATTCGCACACCACTAGTAAACAACACTGACTCGTACTAACCCATTATAATATCATACACATTACACATTATGAGCAATTATTGATGACAATCTGTCATCACTGTGCACTTGGGTGTCAAATATTTCTTTACAGTTGTATGTACAGCAGAATTATGCGTCTTCATTCTGACAGCCATCACTATTGAACAATGAATTTGACCAGAGACAATTCATATTGACCACTTATTAACCGCTAATCATCCAACATTATCACAGCTGGGGACCATCACGGTAATTCATATCATTATGATTTGCCATGATCACTACTGTAATTTTCATCTCACCATTAGCCAGCATGATTTGAACATGATTGACTGATATCAACTCAATATTTTTATCATATTAATGACATCAATGTGATATCAACAGTTGATATCAACATGATTTGAACTGATATCACCATTTCAACATAGTTAATCAATGATTGCAATGTGAAATAATGACTGATATTTGAACATGATTAACTGATTTTTATATTTCAGTCATTATTCCACATTGCAATGGTGAGTGTACCACTATGAACCATTACTGTTGGAGTTATTATCCCCTATGAATAACTCTTCTAATAACAAATGTCTTGAAATTTCTGATCACTGATCAACCATGTACCAACCATTCTAACAATTATCAAGATCTATTAACTAACCATTATTAACGATAGCCATTAAAGTTTAACCCTATGATGAACCTTTATTAATGATGGCTAGTCAGCAAATTCTCGTCATAAAACCCGCTGTTCGTTTCAGGAGGAGGCACAGGACGGGCCTTCCGCGCCTGCCACAGATGCAATTGCATCCAGCTCCCAGCAGCAGGAACGCAGCCCGCGGGTCCCGGGGCTGATGTGCAGAGATGCACGTAATGATTGACGGGATATTGTAGGCACATCGTATTTTTGGCCTTATCGTTTGTGATGTCCACTGGTTGGGGTTACCATCGAAATGATGTATCAAAGTTGTTATGGGGCCGTTTCAATTTTTGGGATAATACCATGCCATTATATTTCCACATGTCGGTTGCTAAGGATCCCTATGCCAACTTATATACTGGCTGGTGGTTTGATTGACATGTTCATTTTCCTCAAGATTTAGGGATGGTGGGTTGATTAGCTAGCATTATTTTGGGATGGCTGAACCAACCACCAACCAACCAGTAATGATAGTAATGATCATTATCACTATTACCATCAACCATGGCTGAACTAACCACCAAGCATGGGGTGGTTAAACCACCAACCATTATCAACCATGGGTTGTTCACATCCCCACGACTCACCACGGGGGGGTTGAGAATGACGCTGGAACCGGAGCACACTGGCGTGAGTTTCAGTTTCACTGTTCGTCACTGATGAAGCGTAAGAAGGTATAGCTCAGTGACTTGTGGTGAGATATGGTTTGCTATTTATCAGTCATAAGTAATTAACAAACATATGGTGAGTTTCTCAAAATGGATAGTTCTTTAGCAAAGAAACAAGTTGATCATGATTGAGCATGGGAACAAATGATACCTATTCGTAGCTTCTATAGTATATTCTATCAGCCATGTAGATCCATGTAGTAGTTTCTCAAATTGTCGTTCATGGTTGATACTTCATCGCGGCTTCTGCAGCTTGGGTGGCACTACACCGCTGCGGTTAAGCAGCAACAAGGAGCCTCAGCCATGCAGTTGAACTGCCAATGGATGGTGGTCAAGGGCGGTCAATGTCACCATGGATCAGTTTATTCAGGGACAACTTACCTAAGAAAGCCCGTAACAAGACTGGCTTCGATTCGTAAAGTGGCTGCAACTGGTCATCGTCGGGAATGGTGGTTTCTATTCCAATGATCGGAATATCTCACGACCAAGGCTATGCGCAGCATTCAGATTCACCGTAGTATGAGTTGCCATATGTTGCCTTTTGCTGGAAATTTTGAAGCCTTTTGTTTGCACAGTTGTGATAGCACTGTACCTTCAACGCGCCAGTTCATCTTAAAATCCCGCGTTAAATACAAACATGAAATAAGATGAAATCTCCGGAGTATTGACAGTTCTTGGTCACTCATGATGGTTGATCATGGTTGTTGGGACAGCTGCTAGGATGGTTCTTGATTCCCACGGCGTGTGCAATGGCGCCCTGCGCAGGCATCTCCCATGTCAGTTGAACAAGTGCACCAGCTACATGCTGCACCAGCCGCTCGGTGTGGCAGTGGCGTTCGCTGGAATCCAGCTGGGTCGTAGCAGGATTGGTGATGATTAATGATGATTCATGGCGGCAGCTAACACACCCGGGGTAGCAAGCTGAGGTTGGTAGGGGACAAGCATGGCATCGCCGGATTTCAGGGCTACGCCCTTGGTCCTTGCGACGGGGACCAGGAGGTTCCCTGAAATTAAGGGGCCACCACAGCGGGTAAAGAAGCCACCAGCTGAATGGTTACTGTCAGGGGAAAAGGGCGTGAAAATTTCAGTGACTGTTATCTTGAAGCTTTGGCGCAGGTTCCTTTTGAGTTTCTTCGTTTGACGCGTGGCCTTTTCGCCGCTAGTTTCTTCCTTGAGGCCATGCAGAAGGCCGAAGAGGCAGGAGCAAACCGCTTTGCCGCCTCTGTTGACCTAGACGAAGCCCGACAAATCGCGACAGAGGCGAAGCAAATTGAGCAGCGTCGCAGAGATGAACTGCAGGTTGAAGTGGGATACAAACACAGGATGTGCAGCTGGTGGTAAGTGCTACTCGTGAACAACCCGTCCATCACTTTGATGTGATCACAGAAAGGTTGCAATCGTCACAGTGCAGCTTACCAATCAACCAAGGTGACAGAACAGGCCAGGTTGAACCATCGTTAAGCGACAACAACAATTGCAAACAACAGTTGTCGGTGACATTGCTCAAAATCCACAGCCACCGTTTGAATTTGATTGTTTCGAAAGCAGAAACTTTTTGGGATATGTTTGGTATATTCGATTTGAGGAGTTGTCCCGGCGGTAAATCCACGGCTGATCTGTCTATCAGAAACTGGGCTGTTTACAGTCACTAACATGTTTGTATCCACTAAGAATTCAATATTTTGCAATGGATCTATAAGCGCCAAGGAAAGTATGACAAACGAACACTTAAGCAACTGGAAACCATAAGTCGTAAATGTAATGTTCAATTGGTAATTTACACGAAAAGTCTGCAACGGTACTTAGAGGTAATATGATTCATATTTGTCCAACACTTTTAACAACTGTTTTGTAAAGTATACTCAACCACTATCTATTTGAAGCAAAGTGTACTTAGTTGTGATTACACTCAGTCACTTGGGAGTTAGGTTATACACGTAGCTGACGGTAATCATATACTTAAGAATTGTTATCATCCATAAGTGGTTTTCATTGACCCATTGTATCCGGTTCATTGCTTTTGGCCACTACATTGATTCATGGTTCTTCGCTACGGTTCAGCACAAAACCCATCTACCAATTGTCTATCACCATCCAATATTCATCCCATAACTATCCAGTAACCATTCATTAACCATCGGTTAACCATCTACTATAGATTAGATATAAAACATGATGATTTATCATCGTTAACCTTTAACCATGCTGAACAGTTGATAGTTTCCTTGCAGATTTTTTTCACCACCACCGTGATTCTAGTGGTAAGCCACTAATCATCATATTAAGCACAGTGTTATCTACCATAGGTAAGCCATGGTAAAAATGGTATTATCGACCATAGGTAAACCATTCACCATGGTAATAAATCCAGGCTCAGCATCGCAAATTCTCCACCAAGTTCCCACCCAAGAGACCGGACAGCTAAGGCAAGCTCCAATGCCATGGAAGATGCGGGGCGACGCCTGCACCAGGTGTGCTTTCAGGACGCGGGATCGACCATGGTGAATGGCTTAGCATGGATGACACTTATTTGATGGGGAAAAATGATGGTGTTGATTGATTGGTGATGGTTGATTTTGGCTGATGGTTGCTGATCGTGAATGGTTTACACCGATGGTTAGGAATGCTTAATTTCATGGTCAAATCATGCTTACCCATGGTTGATATCATTTTTGGCTGATGGCTTCAAATGACTCATGTGTTGTCCACAATTTAATAATGATTGAATGATGAAGAAAGCTTGCCTTAATGGGGTTACCGAGGGCAAAATGACGGCTAAGAATGGGTATAACCAGGGTGTAACCGGCAAAGATGCGAAGGTCAATGATAGCCAAGTGATGGTTAATGGTAGATTAAATGATCGTATATGATGTTTCATTGCTGTTTGATCATGCTTAATGGTTGTTATTGATGGTTACCAGTGGTTAATTGGTTGATGGGTTTTTCGGTGCAACCATGGTTAGATGGCCAGTAATGGCAAGTTAATTGCCATTAGAGTAAACCATGGTTTTTAATCGTTCATGATGGTTCTAGATGGTCACGATTGACTACCTGATCGTTGTAGATGGTTTCAGGGGGTGTATAAATGGTTGTTCGCGGACTGCCAGCCATCGAGGCTATAATGGCCGCACTTTTGACATGCGTTGACGGCTTAGATTGAACCGCTATACGAACATATGAGTGACGGGTAGGGGTTAAATCTAAGCCATCAACCAGTCATTCAGTTGCTGATGAGTGATGTGTTTTTAATGCTGAACGGAAACCAATGTTCTTCATGAGTCAATTAAGGTTTAGTTGATTCCATCAAGTTGAATCTATTAAGTAGTCAACTCTCTTGATTATGGACATGCAAACCTAAACGATCGTTGATTCCAATAATTTGCCACTATAAACAGCATTGGTGTGTTACAAGCCAAAAGCATTGCTAGCAGCTATGATAAACAAACATCATCGATCCTAGCCTACCATTTAAATACGCCTCAATGATTCTTTGCACCAAAATTCGGCCAGCGATTGGATCATTTCTATTGTTCCTTCATAGTGACGCGTTCGCAATAGTTGGTGTTACGTAAGGACTACAAGGGACCGGGGCCGACGGAGATAAGTTGATCAAGATTCGCCATTGGACCGGCCACTTCTAGTATAAGCGGGGGCTACCTTAGTAAGCCTAGATACAAACCAACTTCGCTAGAGAGCTCCACTTGGCACATGCATCTATTGGCATCCCGTTGTGATATCTAAGTGCGGTGGTTTCTCAAAATAGGGGTACCCCAAAGATTTGTTGGTTACCATTAATGATGATATCTTGGATGATTTAGGGGTACCATAAGAGTACCATAACTAGAAATTCGATAGCCTCGTTGTGTTCACCAACGAATCCTTCTAGGGGCATCCCTTGATCAACCTTGAGAGCCCGAACACTGAAAGCCTGGGCCAATTTGTGCGATGGTTAGAGTGATACCCCGCAGGGCCTGTTAAGTTAGGTTAGTTCACCAGGGTAACCACCATTTATAGTAGATGTAACTCTACTTGGGCGGCTTATGAACCAGCTTAGAACCAGGGTACAACTCTGGATGGTTGTAGGTCAGAAGCAAACATCCAAAAAAGGGGTAGGTGAAACCCGCAACGAAGACTCGATTCGTCCGGCGGGAGCAGCTGGAGGTGGCCTTGGCCCATAGCCATCTATGGATGCCACCTATATAGATTGGCAAAAATGGCTAGACTCTGACAAGACCTAAGTACCGCAAGTGAATAATGGTGGTCAATGGTACTTGATGCAAGCTAATCAGACGCAAGGCTATGCAACATCTCAAGTGTTAGGTGTTTTATTACAGCAACCCCTGGGTTTGTCCAAAGATATGGTACCCCCGAGTCACAACCGTGGCTTCCCACATAAGAATGGCTGTTGTTGAATGGTTGACAGGTACCGCCATGGCTATGGACAACTCCACCTACCTTGTTGGTGTTGGCGATCAAGTGTCCTATTGTTAATAGTCATTCCTCAACCTTACCACTTCCGAACATCTGCAATGATTCACTTTGCCAACCTTTCATAGACCACTATAGCAAGTCTACATCATCATCATCATCATCATCATCATCATCATCATCATCAGCAGCAGCAGCAGCATCAGCAGCATCAGCATCAGCATCAGCATCAGCATCATCATCACCATCATCAATCAATCAATCAATCAATCAGTCAGTCAGTCAGTCAGTCAGTCAGTCAGTCAGTCAGTCAATCAATCAATCAATCAATCAATCAATCAATCAATCAATCAATCAATCAATCAATCAATCAATCAATCAATCAATCAATCAATCAATCAATCAATCAATCAATCAATCAATCAATCAATCAATCAATCAATCAATCATCATCATCATGAACCTCCCGTATCATTCAAGTGCTACTGACACCACAATTCATTGTGGCTGTCGGTGGTAGGAGCCCTACCGTCCTGAAGACCATCATCTCACCGTGCAAGAGTTCTGGGGAGGCCAGTCGCCTGCTGTTTCCAACACCACTAGTGCTACGTCGTAGAATTCGGCATAGGCTGGACTTCCGAAGAGGGTTGCGTTCAATGACGCCCGTGGAGAAAATAGATGTGACATGATGTGACTTCGAAAAAGAACGATCATCGTTTAAGTCTCGACATGGAGCAGCATGCCATCGTAGCGTTTGTAAGCACAGGTCTTGATGAAGAAAATGCGGATTGTGAATTGCTCTTGTTCTTCGACTGCAAGAACTGGAAATACATTTTCACAAACACAAACTGCCTACCAGGGTGCATACCTAGTTATCAAAGACTTTGGTCAACCATGATCAATGCATTGACACTCAATTGGGGGTACAGAACATGCATACGTCCCAATCACATGTTTGTTGAGAGTTGTTTCGCGTTATTGTCTTTTATGACCGTGACCTTGTCGATGAAATGCCAGCTGTGTTTTCAGCTAATATGGACAGCTACATTGTTTTGCAACCACGACAAGCGATGTCAAACGTCGTCAAACCACTGATCTCCATCATGTTCAATCATTGAACAGTATTGAACCATCCATTCCGGTTAGTGGCCGTATTTTTTCAGCCGTTCCCAACCATTACTTAGCCATGGACAACTAATTAGTCAGCAATGTTTGCTGCCTTCAGTAAGAATGAACCAATCCCTCAAGATCCAATTAACCAATACTTGACTTGCCTTCATCAGCCGCTGGTTCGACCCTGAAACAAACCAGATATCCAACAAACTTTGAATCTTGATGTAGCATACCTTAAACATTAACCCGGTTTTTTGCAATTATCTTAGCCACCAGTTGGAATGGCAAACCATTAATCAACCATGAATTTTCCATCCATTTGCCGCCTGATTGCAGTGATCAACCAGCTATTAGCCATTCATTTACCCATTTGCCAGAAATTCACCGTTCACCCTCTGGCACAATAACCTGTAATCCAGTAATCACAATTGTTCGAGAGGCGAAACAGTTTTAAATGTTGGATGAATTCTATGCAATCAGGGCAATGCTTAGACAACCGCCGATATAGCCATCATAAGCATGCGCATTACACAACCACAAAGTAACCATGAGCTCACCATTCATACGACCATTCATACAGCTGTTTGTGTAACCAAGATGAACCATTCATCAACCATGAAATTAGCCACAAATTGTCCATTCGTATCATGAGTTGTTACCCATTATCAACCAGCTATGAAACGTTAGTTCACGATAAACACTCGTGTAACCATCATTACACATTCCTTATCCCCATCAACCACGAACCAGCAAATCAACCATCAGTGATGTTTTTTGACCCAGACCCACTGTAAACCATCCAAAGAACCAAAAAAGCAAGCCTTCATTCATTAACCTTGAAAAATAAGCATTAACTGACAATTCCAACCATTCATATAACCATCAACAACCCTTCATTAAGCATGAAGAATCACCGTGAACTGAAGCATTGACCATCCAAATTAACCATTCATTAACCATCAACCATCAACAATTCACCAGTAACCAGCCATTAACCGTTCATCAACCAGTCATCAACCATTCATTAATCATAACCATCAACAATTCATGAATCATTCATTAACCATTGACTAACCATAGCCATCCAAAAACCAACGACCTCTGATCCTCAGGGATGGACGATGATGACACGTCTCCCGGAGCTGTCGCATCTGCTGGTGCTGCGCTGGAAACCCAGCTCTCACGTTCGGGCCGTGCCACAACTGTGGCGCTGACGTCGGGAATGGTGGTGACCGGTGTAGCTTCAGGGGAGATCCAGAAGTTTATTGGTGCTTCATGATGGTTTAAGATGACTGAATGATGAGTAGATGGGTGATTAGATAATTGTGATTGAATGCTGCTTCGTACGACCACCCATCATTGAGAATTAGAGTTCAACATTGAAGAACTTAATCAATGTAAGTCTTTGCCAAAATCAGCCATGATCAAGCATCATTCGCCATTATCAAGCATCAAGCCATCCGGCGTCATTCACTTTGGCACAACTTGGGGATACCGTTGAAACATTGGGTTTTTGCACTGGGTGTCAGCTTCAGAGATCCACAGGAGATAGTTGGCTTGTTTTATGCTCGCCTTTGGTAGGTGTTCACCGGGAAGTGGAACATCACTACATCACTAAACTATGGTTATATATGGTTACTCAACTATGGCTATGGTTTCTCAACTATGGTCACTAAAGCTACTCAACTATCTAGGTTCAAAGTGACCATAGTTTAGCCATCCTAAAGTATGGTCACTCAACGAGCTGGTTACAAGGAGATCTTGTCGGAGCCCTCTTCCATGCGGATCGCATGCTCCCAACTTGTTGGGGATCGAAACTCGGTCACTTGTAGTAGATATGGTGGTTTCTCAAGCCAGAGCGGACCCCCCAAATATCATCCAAGTCATTCACCATTTATAGTCATAAACCTTAATTTTCAGAAACCACCATATGACTAGCTTCTTAGCTGGATTCATTTTCAGCAACGATTCTGTATCGGCAGTTCTTACAACTCTGTATGCTCATGACCGTAGTTGATTCATTTATTTACCAACTTACGACTATATGTACTTAGTGGATGTTCACCAACGAATCAAACCAAGGCTCCCCCAACTTTGAGACGCTGGGCTAGTGGCAGATAGTTTCCCCCACCTTTTCCAGACCGGACACTTCCCGGAGTTGGAAATGGGTCCGAGCCCCACCTGATTCTGGGGTACAATGTTTATTCATTGCTGATCAAGTATACCAAAGGGCCACTGTTGTGGTTATTTTGACCAGTATCATTGATTGGTGGTGACTTGCTAAATGCTCACTAGTTGGTTACTAGGTGGTTACCAACCTAATTTTGCTTTTGCTCACGAGTTGGTTACAGCATCATGAAAAAATATGGCGAATCACTCCCGGTCCACAGCTGCTTTACCTTGTGGCGAAACCACCATGCTGTGGTCACGACTTGGAAGATCAGCCAGCGACATCCTTGGAATGACTCCTGGTAACATGGTCACACGGCTGCTTAATGCCATGGTAACGTTGCTGGTTGATGGTTGGTGCTTTGATTGACATTCTTGAATTTCCCCAATGACTTGGTTGATTGACAAAGCGTGCCTTCAACCAGATTCATCTGGTCATCAGCCCTAGAGATGGTGGATGATCTAGCTAGGAGAAACCAGAGGGTACTCCAACTCTTGTTGGATCTTGTTGGTCTTACTGTAGGGGCAAGATGACAAGAAATGAAAAACAAGGACTAGGGGCTAGTTGATTAGCCAACATGATGTCATTCGTTACGCAACTGCTACTAGCAGTCTAGGACATCATGTTGGCTAGTCAACTGCCCGTTAGTTGGCGGATCAAGTGTCATTAGTTTGCAGGTTTGGTTAGCCTTTATCATGGGTAGTTGATAAATCGAAGGTGGTCATTACATGCCACTACAAGATCATTCCGCACTCTTTTTCTGCCCAGTAGGGATGGTGTCTCTTCCTAGTGGGCAGCAATGAGAAAGCCCAGGCAGAACCAGAAATCAGTAGCCCATGGGGTATCCCTATGGCCCTTTAAAGGGCTTTTAAAGGGGGAACCAAGGAGCTACCAGGAGTGGCCTAACCAAATGGTAAGTAGCAAGAATTGATTCACTCGATATTCATCTTATGATAGGTCATTATTCTGATGAACTGATTCTACTGGTTGATTACCCCTCATCCATCATCAATCAAAGTGACTGATGAACTGCTACGAATTGGTCTTGCACGAACTCAATCATTGACTTGATGCATTACCACGGCCACAAGTTGATCGTTAAGCCCACCCCAGGGCTATAGACTCAGAGATAGTAAGCTGGTAGTACTTGGGAGTGACTTCTGGCGTTGCTGGTTGTCAACCAGTTTCGGCTCGTTGGTTTTGAACCTTCCGATCTGCTGATGTCATGTCATGTTGTTGGTCTGCATGGAGCTAGCACTATTGAGTCACCAGCATCCTTCATACGAATGTATTATATCCCAAATAGGCTGTTCCTGTTCAACCCTCATGTTGCGATATGAACAGTCATCGGGATCACACTTGATACATTTGGTGTTTTCACATTTCACTTTTACTTTGTAGTGCTTTATCAAGGACAAAGTTTGGTCCACTTGCTGCGATGCCATTCAATGTGGTCAAAGCACTCGCGGTATGGCGCACGGTTCGAAAGCAAACAGTTTTTTCCAACGCGCAAATACAGCAGGGCGGGCCGCGATACCGTTGGGATTCAAGGGACCACTCACGTGCCGAGGCCAGGACTCAGCACGGGCTTCACCCTAAGAACTGAGGCGCCCGTTTCAGCACGCAGGGCCTGGCGGAGTGAATCAATGACAGCGAGCGGCTGGCGTCAACCAGCGACGGGGCAGGCTGACCATCCGTTGCCAGGTGCCCAACAGGGCCCATGTTAAGTAAGCTGCGGCGAAAAAATCATGGCCAATGGCCGCAACACCTCACCAACAACCAGGCTGACCATCTTTCGCCAAATCACTTACGTCCGCAATTATCGAACGTTGCCAGTGACTTGGGGGGAACCATGTTTGGACAAACCCAAACAATCCCAAGCGGCACATTAGCCAGCTTACAACTCGGCCGCCTTGCCTTGTAGCGATGGCTAGAGCTGGCCTTGGCCCATGACGATCTGAGGCCCGAACCACCATCCAAGTCCCAGCGGGTGAAGTTCCTTGCCTTGAAGCATTGATGGGTGGGCGAGCAACTCGATAGGCAGAAAGACTTGTCTAAATCAAACATAGGTGGAAAATTGGAAAACCATCATTTGGCGTTTCTCTTGTTTCTGTTTTTTTGGAGTGTTTTTTATTGCTCGCATTTTCTCTTTTTTTTCTCTCTCTCTCTCTCTCTCTCTCTCGGTTTTTTCTCCGGGTCTCCTGGTTTCCCATGAAACCGGGTACTATTTTTTGTGTAATGCAAACGCTCGTGCAGATGCATTTGCATCTCAGCATTTCTCCAGGATTCAAATTGCTTACCTGCCGTTCCATCTCCGGAACCTTTTCCTAGCCAAAACATGAATTTTCTGTTCTGTTTTTTCCTTGCGTGTTCTTGATCTTGCCTGCAGGATGTACTGTTCTATGTGCTAGCTACGTTTGCCGCTTCGTTTCCTTCTTACTTCCGGCCCGTCTGGGGGAGAGGCATCGAAAAAAAATTGGGATGCATCAAAAATTGGGATGCATCAATAAGAAATTGGGATGCATCAAGAAAATGCAAAGATCTAGGTAAAAGGAACGCAGGCAAGGAAGCAAAGAAGCAAGGAAGGAAGCAAGGAACCAAGGAACCAAGGAACCAAGGAACCAAGGAACCAAGGAACCAAGGAAGCAAGGAAGGAAGCAGAGAAGCAAGCAAGCAAGCAAGGAAACAAGGGAGCAAGGAAGCAAGGAAGCAAGCAAGCAAGGAAGGAAACAAGGGAGCAAGGAAGCAAGCAAGCCTTGCAAATACAGAAGAGAGAGGAGCAAAAAACAATTCAGAAGAGAGAGGAACTGTCTCAAATTAAAGCTGTGCCCTTTACCTTCTGTTATGGAAATTCAATTGTTTTTTTGATCCCTGGCATTTTTTCTTGATACCCTTCGTCTTCATAAATGTTGTTTTTTTTCGTTTTGGGAAATAATTGTTTTTCTTGATGCATCCCAATTTCTTTTGATCCTCCGTCCTCCATTTTTTTGATACATCCCAATTTTTTTTGGTTCCCTCTCTCCCTGTGTGGCTGTGTGTCAAGACCGTGTACCCCCTGTTGTACTGCCATTCACGAGTACGTTCCTTATTCTTCTGGGTTTTTCCCCCAACCGTCAACCATTATTAACCATTTTTGTCCACTGCTGATGGTTAGTAAATGTTTCCATCACTACTACCTTCATAAAATTGATGATTAAGTGCTATGAGCCCTGTCGACCCGACGGCGGTTTGATCTACAGACCGTGCCCCACAGACGCGATGTTTTTTTCCGCAAGTTGTTCTTGTTTTTGCTGCAACAGATGAGGTTCCCGCCACGGGTTTGTACACATGGCTAACCATTTAACAATAGGTTCAGATTGGTTGATTATTTCTAATGGTGGAAAATTGGTTGGTTGGCTCATGGCTGATAGTCATTGTTTATGATGAAAAAGATGGTTGTTGATGGCTTTTATTGGCTGATGATAGCTAATGACAATTAATTGATGATCATTTTTGTTTTTAGATCGTTAGTGGTGGTGTCTTAATGATTGAATATGTAAAATTCCAATGGTTGATTGACCATTCAACGGGTTAACAGTGGCCAGTGCTATTTATTTGTCATGTGTCCTTGTGTATAGAGTTGGTCTTTTGGTTCATGTCGTTGGTATTTGTCAATGAATTTGTGGATTGTTGGGGTTTCATTCATTGCCCTTTTCTAAATGAATTTATTTATTGTGGTTCCTGCTACACATGTATTTGTATGTATTTATATATGTTTTTTGGTTGTTTGCATACCCATTTGTCTACATCGTTCATTTACTTCACTTTTCGGGTTCGCAACCTACGAGACTAGATGTGCATCTGGACTTGCAACTCAAGTGCGTAAGTATGTTTAGGTCAGCGGATGGTTGGACACTAAGAAAAACAATCAGTGAGAGGGAAAAACAGAAAAGAAGTGACACAGAATAAGAATGATGGATCAACATTTGGATAGACCAACTGTGTGGATAGAAAGGTGGACAAGTGGATACAAACATGGAGCAGGATGTAGATGGATAGACTGCAAGTTGGCCAATAGAACTATGTACAGGTATGTTGGAAATTGTGGATAAGGCCATTGGTCTACAAATAGGCAGATCGATCATAAGTAGGTACGCACATGGTAGGGACTACGGTCTTTCAGAGTCTTTCACAGGAATGAAGACGATCGGAAATGGGTGATCTTGTGTTTTCCATCAGCACTGCCTCGAATGCTGACCAGGCCTTTGCACTTGTGAATGGTGGCTAATGATGGTTGCCAAAGATGGTTGCCAATGATGGTCGGTTCATAGTTGAAATGACTGGTTTATGTAGGTGTTAATCGGCAATGAGGTCGGTCAGTTCATTCGTCCGTTGGTTGGTTGAAGCACCTCGCGATTCTTGGCACCAGGTATGTTTTTTTGTTTATCTAACGGCGTTTGATTAGTGTAAGATCCATGACAGTGCACAGAGATCACCACCTCACAGAGCGGTACCCTGGTTGCCACATGTTGCCACTGAGGACGCCTGAAGAGGTGGCAGAGGCCACTGCTTGGGAACGATTCGGAGCCTCGGGGTATCCGTTGGGAGCACAGCTACAAGGAACGGCCAGGTTGCCCACATGGTAGTCCTGTCCTAGGGGGTTACTAAGCCAGATACTGGCCACTGCATGGGCACTTACATGGCTATGAACCCGGAACTAGAACATCTCTAAACATTCGGAACACAGAACTTTGGTCATCCAAATTTCCGTTGATTCAATTCTGAGTATGTTGGGGTTGCTAGGCATCGTATATTTTCAGGATATTGATCAGAATGATCAACTATTACATATAGGATCGTATAGTGGGTTTCAATTGTGTACAGTCTCGCATTGCGCATCTATCCGCATATCAAAGGATGTCCATCATAACATGTCTTTTTACTAAACAATCTTGATCCTACAAGCGATGCAGCCCGCTGTTGCACGTGGTTAAGATAGAAAAGCGTGTCGTTAAAGCATGTCGCAGACCGCAAATACAACTTGGCTGCGTCAGTTGATTCTGTGGAAAAAAAAAACCTGTGCAGAAGTAAGCACGGCGGTTGAAACATGGCCTTTTTGTCTTGTGAACATGTTTGCTGCGTAAATTGAAGGTATTTCAAAATATGGTTTGAAACGATGTAATTGCACTTCTGAGCAAGAAAACATATATGGCCTAAAGTTTAACGCAGTGTTTTGTATCAGTGGCCAGTGGATTCATACCCTCCAACATGGTCCCTAGAACTAGATAATTTTGCATGGTTTGGGGGTAGCCCGGTTTTCAGAAACCACCATTTGTGATATCCTATGATGGATGGCATGACCGTAGCCCATCTACCACGTTTGACCATGGCTAGCTATGGCATGCTACGGCGCATGTGTTGACGACCACCACATATCACTACAGCCAGCGGGTGAACTGTCATGAACACCGAGACGCTTGGTTTTGATTCAGAGCAAGGTGTAGCCCTTTGGCATTGCAGGGTATGTAGAGCAAGATAGCCCCCCATTTGGCAATCCATCCGATATTCGTGGGCAGGTTATAGCTACAGTTTCCGGTGGATCTAGTTGCTGCTTGTGGATTGCCGATTTGCCATCTATCCGCTAAAGCCATTAAAGTTCTAGAAAGCCGACAAGAGCTTGACTAGCTATCACTAATCAACATCAATCATCAACACTCATCATGAATCATTCGTAGGCCACGATGATCAACCACCATGATCAAGCACCATCATCAACCATCCAGCACCACTGATGGCAACCATCCAAAACTATTGGTGGCTCATCAGCCACCACGGAACTACGTTGTTTCTTGGGGACCGAAAATTGCTTGCGCAGGCTGAAGTGCGATTGCCGGGACGTCCAGTTGTGCTTGCCGGGGAGTGGGGCTGAGACTTGCCGTGCCGTCATTGGTTCTTGACTGGCTGTTGGGAGCAGTATGGAGCCAGGGGTGCCCCTTCGTGCTATCCTTTTGCTGGCGAAGGGGTTGCTACTAATGATGTAAGCACATGGTGGTTTCTCAGAATAGTGGTACCCCGAATCATGAACTATTTACAGTGATCGAATGATTAGGAATAAACTAACCTTTTTTGGGGTTCCTCCATTTTAAGAAACCCCCATTTGGTGGTTAAGTGATTCGTTGCCGCAAATTGACCAGCAATGTTGGTCAGCGATGAATCGCTGATGTTGAGTTCGTGCGGCTCAACACACACCGAATGTTGATATCCGAGAGGTCGTGCATCTAGTGCCTCAGCAACTGATACCGATGATTGACTCTTGACAGTAACTATGATATGTGAAATGATGATTGAGCAAATGATTTGTTTTTAAATAGGCAAATAACTACGATTGTCATTGTAGTGATTAAAGATCGACGACTCATCATCAAATATTGGTAAACAAATGACTGCACAATTATGCACAACTAATTGTGTATTGTTGATATGGCTAAGTACCAACCATTTTGTTGACAAGTCATTATAGACAGTCATCTGCAATCATAAACCATTGTCAACAACCATGTATAGCATCACCATTACCTATCACAAATCATCACACTTAATCATCATTAATTATCGCTAAGCATCATTTACCCAGTGGTCAAGTCAGGTCAAACAGAGAGGAAAGTAGTGACCCTCTGAGTTTTCCAGTACTTACCATGTAGCTGTCTTCTTTTGCACGCTGGTGCTCCAGAAATGATCAGACTTTTTGTTGGGCTGGGATGATACCTATTGGTTATTACCATCACTAAGTGGCGGAGTTGGAGAAGAAGAAACCATTTGATTAATCATTTGGGGATGGGTCATGCCAACAGAAGTGGTGGTTGATTAGCTGGTGAATGGTTGATACGGATAATAGGTGATAATAGAGAACAAGAATTTGCTTGTTGAAGAGGGATTATCGAAACTCATCAGCAGTCCGCATGGTTTAATGCGATCAACCAGGATTGGTCAGACTAGCCAACACCAACTGCTACTACTCGCCGTTAAGAATGATTGGAGCTGACCAAGCATCACCAATCCCTCTACTAAGCATCATTAACCCGCCATGATTCACCATCCTTGATGGCATACAAACCCACCAGCGTCGCCATCATCCAAGCATTGGCTGTTGCTTCGGGTCACCGGTGGTCCCCTCAGCACCATGAACATCAGCAGCAATGGATGTTGGATCAAGCGATGTCGAGCGACATCTCATTGGCAACTTATGAGGATGGGCCAGGATGGGTCAACGTCGAATGCTCGTGAAACCATCCCGACAGCTTGAAGATTCTGTGCAAATACTTGGGATCAGGGCATCGGCTGCAACTCTGTGGGATGGGTTCAATATGAAGCAGCCAAGCTTGCCACGGATGAACAGAGCAATTGCATGCAATTGCCATGATGATCAACCATTCAATTCGTTACAATCAACAAATTCATCCATTGGTCACCGACATCAATCGACTTTTTGGAGGTACCCCCATTTAAGAAAATACCATAGTGTCGAGTATCATTAATTACCAGTGCTTACATATGTATACTTGACGTTTAGTAATGTTTTGGTTGGTTTGATGGTATTTGTCCCTCATTGTCGATTAGCAGTCACCTTTCATTTATCATAACGAATCATCGAAAACCATCATCAGCCATCATTACAATTATTACCATCATTGTTTGATCCTCATCATCTACCATTGTTACCATCCGCATCATTCACCACGATCTGCTCCGCTGAACCGGTGCCTGCCATTCCGTGGTGCGTGAACCAGGCAGCGTATGCTGGCAGGGGCCAACGCGCCTCAGGCAGCGGATGAGGATCAGCCAACTGTGACCAGCCGGCCGTGCCGCGTTGCGAAGAACTGCAATAGGCGAATGATCAATAACTAGGATCAGTAACTAGGCGAAGAATTGATGATTTACAGTAGGCTAATGATCAGTAGGCTAATGATCAATAGATGTTTACATTGTCATACGATTCATGATCAGGAACTAGATCGCAACGATTTATATGATGAATATTTTTCGTAATGAATATGATCAGAAACTGTTCATTGCTACAACTATTCTCATTGTAGTCTTATTGTACGAGTAATTGTATGGTCTATCAGATTGCAAGTAAACAATCAGTTTAGGACCGACTCGTCATTGATGCTGCACTGCACATTTCGAAGCCACTGCCAGGGATCAGCATCATCGAACGGAAAGACCAATCCTGGAACAGCTGAATATCTTCTCATGACGTGCTGTGAATACAGGAATTTGAGCCACGCTCAAAATCATTTGCTTGAGGTGTATTCACAGCTGTTGTAGTATGCCCCCTATCGTTTCCCAACTTTCAGAATCAATTACAAAAGTTCATGTTTAAATGGTTGCAAGCAACAGCAACAGCAGCAGCAAGGAGCAGCAGCAGCAGCGGCAGCAGCAGCAAGGAGCAGCAGCAAGGATATCAACCAGCTATTGATTGCCCACCATTGTTGTTATCCTCGTTACTACTACCATCCAATCCTCATCTGTTCCTTCGATCGGCCAGTATGCACCGATTGTTGGCCTAAAACTGTGATCAGGTATAACTACAGCTACAGTTGTAGTAATTAGCCTAGCAGAATACAACTGCACAATGCAATTAGAATGTTTCCCCACAAATGTAGTCACGCGGATGGGTGGTTCATGCGTGCCAGCATTTATGTCAAGATTACGCCTTGGATGTGGCCATCCATGTGAAGGCTACACCTTCTGGTTGAGGCCTGTGGCCCGGAACCAGCAATCGTTATCAACCAGACAACCCGAAAATAAATACACGATGACGATGGCGGTTGACTTGCAAGTGACTATTTCTTGGTTGATGCTGTTGCCCAATCATCGTTCATTGTGAATCATGATGTGCAATTATTCACCATGATAAAGTATGATAAAGTTTATTTGTTGATTTATGTGGTCATCCTTCGTTTGTTGGAGGTTGCCAAAATACAGCTTGCACGGGCTATCCATGAATTAAGCAATCATTCAAGCATCATTCTCGACAAATCAACACATATCAACCACTACTGAAGAACATGATGCAAACGTGGATGAATCCTCCAAACTATTCATTGTCAACCACTGTAGCATGTAGTTACTAAAGTTTAACCCATGTCAACCTACTATTCTAAAGTTACTCGAGCATATATGATATATATATATATTTATTTATTTATTCATTTATTTTATATATATATATGTATGATATGATGCATTTTGAAGAGCACCCAGATGCATCCATCACCAGCTCGCTTGGATGTCCCACCGTACAATTCGCCCGCTGGTGGTCCGGCGGTCCAGGCGCTGTCCGGTTTGAACTTCCAAGAGCTCAGTGTTGGGGTCGCCAAGCCTTGACCGCTTGGTGCTTGATGGTTGGTTAAGCTACTCATGGGGTTGCGGGTGGATCAATTGTTACGACGATTGATAGGGCCCATGATTTTTTGATGAGCAACAATAATGGTTAAGCAAGAATGATGGGTTCATGAACACACCATAAACCACAGACCGATAGTTGTTAGTGGTGATGGTTGCTATTGGTATGTGATTGAGTTACTGTTTATTGTTGCTATCAATGATGGTTGGTTGGTGGTCAATGAGGAACAATAATGGTCAGCAAGCGCGAATGAATGGCTGGTTGGCTGTTTGGGATGTGAGAGCTACTACAACACTTTGTTAAGTTTGGTTGGTTTCAATGATTCATAGTTTGTAATGGCATGTAGTCATTAATCAGAACAATTAACCTTGGTTGGCTGTTCGAGATGCAAACTACTACAACACCTTACTACGAAAGAGGTATGGCTAAAAGCCGCCAGTTGGGATGTGAACTACTAGAGAATTGAGTTAACAACAAATGATTGCAATCATGAATAGAGTCAGCAATGGATGATCAGAATATTTGACATTAGTTGCTGTAGATACAACTACACAAATTAGGGTTGCGATGTGAACTACCACATGGTCGGCTGGCTATGACCCACGGTCCATAGCCATGTGAGAAAGTGTAAAACCAACCAATGATATAGGGTATGATGGACAGTGACGGGACAATCAAGAGTCGCTAGTTCCTCCCTGAGGTTGGTCAAAGACCTCACTATACCAAGCATATACTGGTTAGTTCCATCATAGTAATCTTAATGGCCGATATAGTCATAATGTTATAATATAATATGTTCTGATCTTGGACACCCTCCCAAGATGGTTCACCTTACCAACGCTATCCGTTGAGGATGTGGCAGCAGACTGCCTGAAGGCGACGGCAATGGGGTAACGTTGGTCCTGTTGGTTGGTTTTGGTACCCTGGGATTCCTCCATTCAAACCCTGGTTGTTCCTTTGTAGAAATGGTGGTGGTGGTGGTGGTGGTTAGAATGGATGTTAAACAATAAAAATGGTTTGTTACACAATGGGTTAAGATATTTATTAGTGGTTGTCAAAAACTGTGAACAAGTGAATGGTAGATTCAATCGCAGGTTTTGGTGGCTTGATGGTCTTTAGTTTTTATCATGAACATTTAAACGATTGTTGTTTTGGTTTGAAAAATGAAAAACTTTGTGTTGACTGTTAATGGTTTAAGAAACTATTAATTAAAGAATACGGCTGTTGGAAACCTAGGAGGAACAAAAAAACCTGCACTTCCAACGGTACTCTCCGACACTGCGTGGCCCAAACCGATCGTTGGAGTCGTCCTGTCCTTGAAGCGTGACACGTTTGATGTTGCCGTTGCCAACGGTCAGCTGGACGTTGCTGCCGAATGGCATCATGGTGACTGAGCATCGAATCATCAGAATGATGGCTAACGATTACAATAAGACGTATACTGTAAGCAATCGCAAGCTACGATCATGAATACAAAGACGTATACTCTTTGGTAGACCCACGTGGTGGCGTGGAAACTCCAGCATGTATAGCTGAATAACGATGACTTCAAGCTCCAGGGGATAGTTTTCGAGAAAATAAAGGCAACAAAAATAATGAATCAATGGAAATAGCAACAATTCTGGTTGCTTGGTTGGTGGGTGCAGGACGGTTGCGATGGATGATGACTGAGCTGACATCATGAAACGATATATATCAATCTTTGCCTGAAGTACGACCACAAACCGCACAGCAACACATGACTACAGATCCTCCACCACGACTCTTGTAAACTAACCTCAAAGTAGGCTAAATCTGATGGTGGATCTTTTTTAGGGATTGTCCTGGTAAATCGTTAGTTTGCCAGAGGCTACCATCATTGTCAGCTGTCACCAGCTGTGGTTTTTTGGAATTTTGGGCAGGTCTTGATGGCAAGAAAGCACCTGTTCATATGGTGAAGAATGAGTTTTCATCCTCCAACCATATACTGTAGGAGCATGGCTGTTTAAACATCACAATTATTACTCAATTATGGACACATGACTTAAGTTGTGGCTGTTTAAGCATGTTTGAGGTTTCATTCTCAAACAATTCTGGCAATGATATGGTTCTCACACATTCTTGTGTCGTGTATTGACCATCATTCATCATCACTGTACAGCCGTGGTGAATCATGATAAGCCCTTTGCATTGTCGGCTCACAGCCCCTTAATGAACCATCATTAGCCATGATAGAAGGAGTTCTTTGTCGTTATTAACAAAAGAGGAGAGTACTGTACATTTTGTCAACACTGACTGACCCGCAATCCTCTCACTTGCTGTTCTTTTGAACCTAGTAAAACTCTTATCAGCCAGAACGATCATGATGATACCACTAACCATCATGAAGAAATCGTCGCGAACAATCATTGGCCATGACAAATAATCGCCAGCCATCGTCAACCAGCATAGAATAACAATAGGTGGCCATGATTTACCATCATTAATCATCCTTTACCAGCATGCAATAATCACTACACCGCTATTCAGCACAACTTCAATACTGACGATCGTGATCATCACCAACCAACACCAAACATTAATCATCATTGACCGTCATGAAATAATCACAACAGCATTCTTCAGCACAACTTTGATAATGACTGACGATTGTCACCATTACTAGCCAACACCAATCATTAGTCATGCTTGATCATTTTTAACTATCATTAGCCATCAGTAACCACCATCCTCGGCCATTCTTAATCATCCCTGGTCATTAAAGATCTTTACATAACATTTGGCATCAAGTAATATTACTATAAGTACATTTATGTAACAAATAAACTAGATACAATAACATTGAATCTTCAATCTTCATGAATATGATGCAGTATTACACACGTACAATTTGTAAATACTTATGATTTCTATCTCACCGTTCTGCAGCCGTCCCCGTGATTTTCCAACATAGGCAGCCGAGACTCTGCGCTGGGTATTGGAAAGACAGCTGGGGGGCCGAGGGAAGGCCATGGCCACGAGAAGTGCAATGGCCATGTGCTTAGATAAATTTGGTTGATCAGCTAATGGTTAATGGTTTACAGAGATGGTTAATGGTTCATGATGGTTAATGATGATGGTTAATCATAATGCTTGGATGATGGTTAATGGTTCCTGATGGTTTTAACTTGCTTGGATGATGGTTAATGGTTCATGATGGTTTTAACTCTTGCCAAATGATGGCTCAGTTGCAGATATGCTGGTCGTTGAAAGCTATTTGATTACGATCATGTAAACACATAGAGGTGATAAATAGTAGGAGTTGGTACCTCTCCTATTGAATATGTCTCCTCTGAGTCGGTGCTAGCAGACAATGACCGAGCTGGATAGGTGGGGCAGGGCTACAGCGATGAAGGAGTTGGTTCACTGATGGTCGCATGTTGGTTGGTGAGAGAATGTTCGAATAATAATCAATAAATCGGTTCATTAATGACTAGTACACTGGTCAAGAAACAAAGTGGTGAAGTTGGTTGATCCTTCCAAAATGATGGATATTCAAAAGCCCAATTGTTGCTTGACGATTGTGTGACG
>VSDK01016293.1:0-24073 GCA_009767595.1 Symbiodinium kawagutii | reverse complement strand
TTTAAAAAAAATAAATATAATTAATTTATTTTTATTTTTATATTATTTGAAAAAAAAATTAGTAATAAATTAGTTTAATTTTTTTAGAATATTAGTATTAAATTTAATTTAAGTTTTTTTGGAATTATTTTATCAGCTGGAATATTGTCAGATATATTAAATAAAATTTTTCGAATAATATTTTGTTTTTTTTCTGGGTAATACCTTTTATATATAAATTGTAAAAAAAATTAGTAATTTCTTTTATATATTAAAAATAGAATAAATAGGTTATATTAACCAAAAAATAATATAATATATAAACACCACCCAAATATCTAATATTTAAAAACCAAAAAAAGCAAAACCAGCAGACACAGTACCAAGCCCATAATCATCTTACTTATTTATCCAATACAATGCTAGGTAAAATATATTAACCTCCTTATTTAATTTTTTTCCAAATATTAATATTTTTTTAATATTTTATTTTATAATATATATATTAATGCCTATTACTATTATTAAATTTGCCAATAATAATTTAAAGGTTTTTACTTGTTACAGCTTTGTATATCAAAAGACCACTGACTATTACACCACTAGCCCAGGCTGACTGTAAAAATATAAAAACAAAAAAAAAAACTACAATAAAAAAAGGAAAGGGGGACCCCCATACCCCCCCCCAAAGCCCGAAAAAACCATCGAAAGCCAGTACCAAGAGCACCATGGTAATAATAAATACCACTAAGACATATTAATTTTAATGACCTTGTCCCATTGTTCAATTAATATTAAGTAAAAACCGCCGGAAGAATAAATTATTATCCAATAAATAACAAGAATTATCAAGCCATTTCTGCCTGAAGTTGAACTCTGTACCGACGCAGAAATCAGCTCCATGCAGTACTACCACCAACAATACCAAGATTAAGAGGTTCAAAAGACACCATTTATTTATATCAGGGATTAATAAGCTCAAGGCTGAGCTCCACATAAAGCTTATTTGCATGTTTGAAGTACCTTTTGCCTGTCATACCACGATATACAACATTGTCAAGCAGATTATATTAGAAATATCCTCCATAATAAATTATTTGTTAAGGTGCCATACTCCGGTAAATACTTTCTGAATCCAGCAAGCTAGGAAATATAAAATCTTATTAAACCACTTCCGCTGCCATGCCAATTGGCTAATAGAAAGCTTGCCCAAGAGGCTTGGAGACATAATAGCCTTAATGCTACAAAATAATGCGGCATGACACGATATCTTTAGTATCATATTACCTGCAAAAAATTTACTTTTTTAACGGACTTATTAGTAAATAGGTTACCAAAGCTCTTTTTGTCTATGTGCTTTTACCAGCAACATCAAGTAATTCCTGAAATAATTTATTAATTAGCCCGACTTATTTAATACCTATTTATTATTTTTATTTTTCTTAAAATAATTTACTATAAAATTCTAAACCTGCATGGCCTTAATATCAATAAAAGGGGGAAAAGGCTGTACCAGTACCAAAAGCCACAGGCCAACTGATACACTCTATAAATTATATAATGACCAAGAGCAGCAACGCCAAACTCCATAACCAACTTCCAACATCAGTAAGCTTTTTAAAGTCAAATAAAAAATTTAATGTCTGCATATAAATAGCCAATATATATACCACTTCTGATAATTTTTGATTATATATAATTTATATATTGGTCTGGGAAATTTAGAAGCCCCAGTAATGCCAAAATTAAATTTAATTCTTGTTTTTTAAGCTTCTTTGCTGGTTAGTTTGGCTCTTGGTGTTTGTTGGCTTCCGTGGCTGTGTCAGCTGGTGCTGCTGGCGTTAAAGAGATGTTTGCGCAGATGCGTGTTATGTTTGCTGCTGCTGTGGCTGATGCTTCTATTTTTCCGGAGCTTGCACTAAGGCTGTTTTTAGACATGAGGATGCTGAGGAGGTTGGCGAAGGTAAAGCCGGAGGAGGAGGAGCTGAAAAAGAAAGGATTATATTTAGACTGCTGTGCCACATGGAGGAGGAGGAGGAGGGGGTGGTAATTAATATTTGGGCCTTATATCAGCCTAAGTCTTTTCTTCGGCGGCTGCGCTTTATAACAGTTGCACTTTTGTGTTTTGCCAGGCTGACCGCAGAACCCCTCTACCCCCTTAGGCTCTTAACGCCAAGTAGGTTGCCCTTTGCTGGCTTTGGGGCTTGTAGCGGACTAGTTTGTGTTTACAATAAATTACATTATATTTTATAATTGGCGAAAAATTATTCCGCTAATTTTACATTATAATAGCCAATAATTTTTCAGAAAGGCCTGTTGTGAGCGCGGAAAAACAAGTTGTTTTGGGGTATCAGACCACACAATGCTGTATGTATACTTGTTTTTTGTGCTCACAACAGGTTTGTAATTATTGTGGTTTTAGTTCTTTACTTAACATGTACCTTAAAGAAATAAATGAACAAGGCTGTCTGCTGTATGTCCTATATTTCACATCTTTACACAATGTCTACTTCATATAATTAGATTAATCTGGATTAATCTGCATTAATCCTAAAACCAAAAAAAAACAAAAAACCAAAAAAACCAAAAAAAAAAAAAATAATTTAAGGACTACTTAAATATCGACCCCCTTCAAAACTAAAAAAACAAAAAAAACAAAAAAAACAAAAAAAACAAAAAAAACAAAAAAAAAAAACAATAATTTGGGGACTACTTAGATATTGGCCCCCATCAGACTAGTCCCCAAATTATTGGTTTTTTTGGTTTTTTTGGTTTTTTTGGTTTTTTTGGTTTTTTTTGGTTTTTTTGGTTTTTTTGGTTTTTGTTCACTGTTTAGAGTTCCTAGGATTAATCCAGATTAATCCAGTGAGCCCCAAAATGCTCTAAGTACCCTGGGTTCCAGTACCCCACCCTGACCTGACCCTACATCAAACATATAAGAAGCATCGGTTACGTAGTAAAACCGCATATAATATGAGCTTTAGCTAGGACTATGTAACTTACCCTCATTCAAATAATCTCCAATTTTATTTAATCATAAGCGCCATAGATAGCAGTTAACACTACCATAACCACCACGATAGCAATAATAACCATCATAACTCATAAATTATAACATAGGTCATTATATCTAAAAGAAATTATTTTGACCAAAATTAGACATAATGACCATCTGAACCATAGTTGACAAAGCATAACAGCTATGACTAATTAAAACATCAGCCATATATCAATGTCAAGCCTGTGCTTTTGGAGGCTTTGGTATTTTGGCAGTGGCAACAGTCTTGACCTTTATGGCTTAAATGTATTTAGGTGGCTGCTGATACTGTAGTTACCATGGTTGCTTACAGTTCTTTGGTTACTTATGGTCACTTTAGACTATATATTGTTGTTGTTACCTACTGCTGATTCTTCACCATACTAGTGGCTCATAACCACTCATTTCTATGGTGTTGCCTGATTAGTCCATGGAGCCAATCTGAATTGCGATGATAGCCATCTAGAAACGACATGCTCAGAATATAAATGCAAATATTGGGCAGGGGCCTGTGAGTTCCATGCAAGCCCGAAAAGCTATATTGGTACTCATCACTTCAAATATTGATGCTTGGGCAATGTCACTGAGTTTTTTGGTCCATATAGAAAATATGGATAATATCATTGGTCACTTGTGGTGATTTGTGGCGATTGGCTGGTGGCAAAGGATTTGATTTAATGGTAGTTATGGTGGTTGCTGTATTGGCTGTATTGTAGTTATTGCAAAAATGTTTGCATAAGTCCTTTGGGGGTTGTATCTACAGGGTGGGAGACCAAACCCAAGTTACTGAGCTATTAGTCCTTTTAGTGCCATGTATATAACAATAAGATGTTCCACCTCTGTCATTTTTTCAAAAATGGAACCCATCTGAAGAGATAATGTCAGCCTAATAGGTTCCAACTCAGCCCAAAGAAATTAAATTGCAAACAGTATTTGCATCCTCGGTGAAGCATCATAATATAGCCACAGGGGATTCACCTTACATGTACATCTCATCCCAATAGAACCCATCCATATACAAAGTAATACAAAGTAATGCAACATATGACTACAAGTAATATGCAGAGTGCTGCCCAGTGGAAGCTGGCTAGTGCACAGCAATGCTCTCACCATCTCTCACCCCAACTTACTCAAACAATTTATGAAACCATTGATGACATTGTTAGCCCAATAAGACTTATCCACATACAAATGTTGTGTAAGGGCTGTAAGGGCCCATGAATTCCATGAACCCAGTAAACTGAGAGGGCGCTAACTTTCACTACCATAACCAAGTCCTCACACCACTTTTCTATTTGGCTAACTTGCCATTACATAATTGTCCAAAATCCCGCGCTCACAACAGGCCCCTCTCTAATTTTTACAGCGCCTACTCCGCGCATATTCTATTCCATACCAACGCCGCGCAATTTTGTAGGGGGAAAGGAGACGTTGGTCGCGCAAGGAAACTACTCCGCCGTTGCCACCGAGCGGTAACGTCTATTCAAAAGTCTTGAATCTATGGCAAATTAAATTTACGTTTTGCAAGAGGATGTTTGCGACAGTGAAAACCATCAGGATTTTCGCAGACCATTGCATGACCCCCCCAGTAGTTTTATGATGTTTGCATTTTTGTCATGGGGCTGGTCGCAGCTTTCCTATTGTTCTTCTTTTTCTTAAGTTATCGGATGCCCCTGTTTGAAGCAGAATCTGGACTCAATGTCACATCGTGCTTCCCGTTTTTTGCGCGGGGTAGCGCCGTTGTAGCGCGACGCCTCGGTCACTAGTATACATCGCGAAGTGAAAAAGAAAGCGCCATGGACCATAACAACCAGAGGGGGGGACCAAGATGTCACATCGTGTTTTTTTTACGCGCGGTTGTGCCGTTGTGGCGCGGCGCCTCGGTCACAAGTACATATTGCGAAGTGAAAAAGAAGTGCCATAGACCATAACAGCCAAGGGGGAAACCAAGGAACCAAGACACAACCAGCACAACAGCACAAGCCAGAACCACCCCCAAACGAACCAAACAAACAAAGGTCATCAGGCACTGTTCCATTAACTAGGTGAAATGTCCGCTCTCACTGGGCTCACGTGTTGACTTACAGGTCATCTCATCTATCGTCTCTCCTTTTGTGCCAGGGGTCGCAATTGAAAAGGATCAGTGATCCTCTCTCAATAAGGTCGCAAAACCTGTAAGCCGGAACTCATAATAACACCTGACGTTACGTCATTCTGCTGTTTGCATGTTGCATATTGCACATCTCGAGGAAAATCATACTGAAAGGCATCAACACTCAGGCACGAATACAATTGCAGCGACAAGCGTAACAAAAGTAGCCATAGCATGGAAAGGAAGGGGGCAGGCGCCCCTTGGAGTGAATTGGAAATACAGGGGCCCTCCCCAGAGGGCCCACATGCAGAGGTATTGCCTGACCACTGTCAATGTAGCTTTCTCGCAGGGCTATGTGATCAGGTAGCCTGGCAGCAGCCATGGCACGGTATTCGAGTCTTGTTGCCTCCCTGGTATCGGTGCATCCCTGGATGTGACCCTGTTATCACAACCAGCGCATTGAAAGCTCCCTAGCTTGGTTCTCCCAATGAACAGCTCTGGTGAGCGGACAGTGTGTAGAAAACAACCCTCACGTTCTACAGACATAAATTATGTTGAAGGCTACTATTGCACTTTTATACCGCTATCACTTTTATTAGTTGCAATATTAAAACCTATTTATAAGGCTCCCATTTTGGAGCCCCTATTTTGTTAAACGTATATATCTTATATATACCTTTTAGTTAAAATAGTCTTTCTTCTTTCAAAGAAAGTGACAGCTTCGCACTCGGATTTATTTAATCTTCTTTTTCACTTGCTGGAATTTATTTGTTGTCAGCCGTGCCACAACAGCTAAAGGTATTTCAGCTGATGGGACCGAAACCCTGGCGCCGGTCTTTGGGTCGGTGCCCGCTTGGTAGCAAAAGTGGAATGATGCCATGCGGAAAGAAAGCAAAGGAGTGCGACGTAAAAGATGATGTGGAATGTATCATCAAGTTTCCGGTCTTAAGGTCGGTGCCTCTATCAAACCGGTCTTTAGGACGGTGCCTCTTCGCAGGGCGCCCCGCGGGAGTAGCCGGTCTTTAGGACGGTGCCTCTTCGCACCTTTGGCGCGGAAGGAACAGTGCCCTGATCTAACTGTGATGCAATCAATTCATTGGCATATCAAAGCAAGAATCATTAGGAATGTGATTTAAGATACGTTTCAGAAGAAAACGAAGGCAATATGCCCATGCAAGCAAGTGAAACGTGGGTGACAAGGTGACGCGACAAGAGTGAAACAAAGGACCTGCAAGCTACGGACGGATGCATGGAGAAAGTGGGCGTGGAAACAAGCGATCTCCCAATCAAGGTGTGGGAGGGTGGGTTTTTTGAAATGCAGCTATGCAATGTTGCCTTCAACATGAAGCATCCTTGATCCAAAATGTGACAACAAATTTTGATCAATGTAAAACACACATGAACAAGTACATGTACCGTTCTACAGACATAAATTATGTTGAAGGCTACTATTGCATTTTTATACCGCTATCACTTTTATTAGTTGCAATATTAAAACCTATTTATAAGGCTCCCATTTTGGAGCCCCTATTTTGTTAAACGTATATATCTTATATATACCTTTTAGTTAAAATAGTCTTTCTTCTTTCAAAGAAAGTGACAGCTTCGCACTCGGATTTATTTAATCTTCTTTTTCACTTGCTGGAATTTATTTGTTGTCAGCCGTGCCACAACAGCTAAAGGTATTTCAGCTGATGGGACCGAAACCCCTAATAAAACTATCAGTGGAAATACCTATCGACTAATCGACCCCCAATTTGAATTGAGAGGGATTTCCAGCAAGTGAATCAAGAAGGTAGAGACCAGGGCACACGCAAATCACTGGGAATGAAGCTTGGCTTCAAAGGAGAGATCCAAAGGTCAGTTAAATCGAATCGGATGCGGTCAGACTGCGCAAAGCCGTGCGGGATTGGAAGGCTACCGGACCACCTGCTGAGATCATCTGCTATGTAGTTACTATGTCCGGGAATATGTCCAACATCAATTTCCATGCCAGTGATTGCAGAGATCAGGCAGAGCTTCTCGATGAAGAAACACAATGGTTGAGACATGGTAAAAAGCTTGTTACTGGATGCTTCAGCTCCAGAATTATCAGAAAGTGATTTCAAACAAATCGGGAAACGGCGGCTGGGGAAAAATTTTGAAGCGATCCAAAGGAGAGCAATCTGTGCAAGAGTCTCCAAAGATGCTATGATTTTTTGTAAATCCGTTGGCACTGACAACTTGATGGATTCAAAGTCTGCATGACAAAATTTTTCTGAGAACCATTTGGTGTGACCCTTGTCGTCAGTAACGAATCCACCGATTTGGCAATCATTCCCCGAGGCCATGGCATCTGCTGCAGCTTGGCCTTGCCAGTAGGGTCGTGGGCGAAGGGTGCGGATCGGACACAATCCTGATAACCAATCTTGGAACAGTCGGATGACTCTACGGGAATCCTCAGAAATTTTTCGTCTAGACGAGGCCGGGTCTCGAATCCGAAGCCAGATTCTATCTCGCAATCTGATGGTGTGAAGATCTTCTAGTCGGGAGACTTGATGATGTCCAACTGATACTAAGGTACCTCCTAAGGGAATCCCTGTGTGAGGAGGCGTGGTGATAAACTTGAGTCGATCATCCAATGCTTGTACCACAGCTGACCAATCATTGAGAGCTACACTAAAAAGTGAAGCGGGGATGGCATAAAGATCACGGTACAGGTGATGCATCCAAATTCTCATATATGGCCATAGTTGGGTGATCCACATGGTAATACCGATGGCTTTCTCCAGTCTTTTGCGTGATGTGCGGTTCCCGTGAGTGAGATCTTGCAGAAGTTGAAGAACCTTGGCGATCTTGTCGGCAGGAATGGTGAGGAAACCTGCTCTGATGTGAAAGTTCCATCCAATCCATTTCAACACATTACCCATTTCACATTTTTTCCAGGAAACGGGAACTTTGGTGAGGAGGCACAAGATGCACATCATGCAAGCTGAGATTGGCATGATCTGGGCATCCTGGTAAATGAAGAAATCATCAACATAAAGCATGCCCACATGCGACAGCCAAATGAGTCTGTGAAAGACTCGAAGCAAAAAGGCTCCCAAACGACTCCACCATGCTGCTGAGAAGGAAGCCCCAAAGGGGCATACCCGATAAAAATAGATCTTATTATCTAATGTGAAGCCCACTAAGCCTTGTTCCGATGGTTTGAGAACGATGCGTTTGTGAGCACTCTTGATGTCCAATGAAAAGCCCATCAGATCCTGTTGGGTTTCTCGAACGGGATATGATCGAATGACTTCCTTGGCTGATGGCAGTGTGCTACGTTCAGGAATCTTACATCTGCTATTTAGGCCGCAAATAGAATTATCCACGACCAGGCGGGGAGGACGCTGCTCTGATGTAGCAATACCCAGGCGACCGAGAGCGAGACCACAAGGGAAGGCGGCCTGGGCATCAGCAGCGGTGCCGGAGAACTCATACACCCAACCTTTATCAAGTTCTTCCTGAACTAATTCTCTGGTCAGGTCTGGATTGTTTTCTGCGGAGTTCCAATTCGTGAAGTGGATAGAAAGCGGGGAATTATCAAAGCTCTCTAGTTCGTTTTTGGGAAAGATACCTGATGGGGGGATATCGCCCAAGAACCCTGTGCTAACACCTTCCAGAAGCGAGGGGAACAAGGTGACATCATCATCATCCATGATGGTACCTAGTGCTTGCAAGATCTGAAGGTGCATAGGTTGGTGTTCCCGAATCGACCAATCAGTGGGCTGCCCATGGGACTGCAAAAATTGCTGAAGGAGTTCCCGAAATGGATGCAATGTTACATCGTCAAAGGGGGGTTCCGGCGTGGCAGCTTGGCAGAACGCAAATAATTTCCGGTCTAATCTATGCTCCACGATAAGTCGCATCCATTTCTTCCGGAGGTCAGCAAAGGAGTCTGGCAACGTCCTATCCGGTCGACTCCAATCTGGTTGCGATCTGAGGCCCCCACCGTCTTCCCAACTATGTGGGAAGGATGATCTAGATTTGACAGGGATTATCTGGGTCCTACAATTCCATGCGATGTCTCCAACATGACATGAGAAAAGAGGCGCAACCACTTCAGCAAAGCTAGAGGCCAACTGGTCTGGGTAGCAGGCTGTGTCTCGGCTGAGAAAATCACCTGCCTGATTGGTCCTACCTGCCACTTGTTCATGGTAACCTGCAGGGTGTGGACAGGTACAACCTAGTTGACTCAAGGAAGGGAGGCTACTCGCAAACATCCAGTTTTTATGCCAATTTTTTCCGAAATGACAAGCCGCTAGGTTAATGCAATGATGCCCAATAGAACGAATGAAGGATTGAGTTTCAGCTTCTAACCAAGACATCGCAGTAGAAGGTTGCTCTAAATGGACATGCCCTCCCGAACTATAGATCACTGTGAGACATGTGAGGCATCTAGATAGCATAGTGAAGCTCTCCTGCACCTTAGCCAGGTCTGAGGCATTCAGTCCCGGGATGCCTTGCAAGAATTCGGGAGTCCTAAGGGCCGGTGGTCCTGAGTCATTCCGAAGTTTCAACCGACTATACTGGGAACATGATGGACTAGCCGCACCATACGCTACAGCACCGCTGGCGCACAGTTTCAAAAGAGCTTCATAACTGGAGTCGGCTAGTAAATCCCTGCGGTGATCCAACAAAAGGTCAAATGAAATGACATCCGCATGAAGGGCTAGCAAAGCTCTGGACAGTGGTCGAGTGGAACCTGCACAGATGTCCAAGAAGATGCGGAATGAGCGGACCTGTTGAGATAATAGGTTCATGGTGGGGGATACGATAGATGGGGGAGGATTCATCGGCGTTGATGATGTTGATAGAGGTTCACCATCCAAATCCATATCGGTGCTATGCATGGACGCCCCATCTAGGTCTGTTAGGTCTATGGGGGAACTAGGCTCGATGACTGATGGCAAAATGCCTTCTATGAGTGAAACGCTCGATTGGTCCTGAACATGCAAGGAAAGAGATGTATCTGCTGGCTCCTCCGTGTCAAGAGCCTGGATACTGAGATCTGCTGTCGAATTCGCTGCCGGTGAATCTGGGATATCCAAAATGGAATCCACCATACCAAGATTGGTTTGTCAGTGCGGTGTAGTTGCATGTTGGAAGAATGGAGTGGATAACTGCATCCGTGCATGAACTTGCAATCTGATCGACTACAACGGCCATGTTGCCAGTTGATGCAAAGCTGCTTAGTGGTACCATCAGGTTGGCGGTACTCGGTGATCATGATGGGTTTGCCTTTGCTTGGGTTTTTGCCCTTCTGCTTGCCTCCCCCTTTCGATTTGCCTTTACCTCCCTTAGGCTGCCAACTCGATGAAGAGGATGATGTCGTCGTGACCTTCGGGATCTTCGGCCTCAATTGCAACAACACTGACAAGTCTGATCTGATGTGGGTCATCTCATGGAGGGCTTGATCAAAGGACCATTTCCTGTCATTTACCAGTTCTGCGATGATGCTCCAAATCTGTCTGTCCGCTGCCTGGGCCTCCAGTACATTGGCCGTGCGCAATCCGGTATCTGCTGCAACTCGTTGTGTCAAAAGGGACAGGAACTTTTGAGAGTATTCTTTCAAATTGGCCAAATGGGCTCCATTGCACATTGCTAATGCTGTATTGAAGAGATCCATGGAACTACGAATGGCATTGATGCCCATATTGTCATTGCTCACCTCCAAAGCAGGGATTTCATCCATCAGTAAGGAACTGAGTGTCATCCCCTCCAGTTTCGGCAACTTCGCTGCTCTCTGTGATTGGATCTCCTCGCATTTGGACACACTCAACCTGTATCGCCATGGGACCCATTTCCAATCGCCCTTCGACACCTGGTGATGTACCAAACTGAGAAGGCGGGTGCTAGGGGTTGTCTCCGAGTTCAATAATTCCGAAAGGTAATTTTTGAGGAACTGTTGTTTCATAGCATGGATGACATGGTGGTCCAACTTGGGCGCAAAGCTTTCCGCCCATGAGTTCGAAGTGCTGGAGTCCTTCGATGAATCAGGATCTACTCCTGGGGTCGATGATGAATTGCTAGACTGCTGACAACGTCTGAACGCCGCCTTGATCTGGGATTTCTGTAGTAAGCTCAAAGTCTCATTGGGAAACAACTCAGGCAATGCTGCATCAAACCCGGTGAGGTCCGAGGCAATGACTCCGAAGGATTCCGTAGTCCAACCTTCTTGAACTAGAGTACTGCTGAGAGTGGGGTCTACCCCCGCTGCTGCACATATTTCTTCCAATGTGGAAGCTGGCACCGCCATGGCGCAAATCCCAGAGCTCTGGGAAGATCCAAGCTGGATCAAGGTTGACAAGCACTGTCAAATCATCCGGAAGGGAATGCCCCTTGTACAAGTTAGCCAATATAAGGAAGGGGAACTAGCATACTGGACCTAAGTCTGGTGACTAAAGTGATGCATGTAGTGGAGTTTCTGGTAGCGTGATGCATGAATCAAGCGATGATCGTGATTGAACGCCACTGAGGCCCTGGCACCTGAAGCCCAAGTGCTAAGGCCGGTGGGGACATGCGGATCCATACAAGACGGCTAAAGGCTCGTGAAATTCAGCAACAACAAAAAACAGATTTGGCAGCGACTACACTGAGGCACTGGGGAGAAGGAAATCAGATAGAAACAAAAGCAAGTCGATATTTGGGCTGCTAACGCTGCGACCATTTTTCTGCATGATATCGTGTTAAGACAATGCTCCGATTGCAATCCATCCCTTGCGACACCCAGGGTGAGTGCACAGGGTCTTGCCAGAATGGATAGACCACTCTGAGTGTTTGGCTATGTTGGCCGCCGGGAAAAGTCTCCCGCATGCTGTGCGAATGCGTCGATGATGCTCTGGGGTCTCCGTGGCGCCCCAGTTCATAATCACATGGATTGTATTCCTATATGATCCCATTTCCAGTTCATCCACATCCCCCAACTCCTGAGTCGAACCTTTGGCTTTCTTGGATGGTCGAGCCTGGGAGCGCGGTGCAGATGATGAGGAATCACTCGATGAGTTGCTAGATGAATCACTGGATGAAGAAGGGTCATCCATGGAGGGATCTGCTTCTGGCATGATGATGATGTCAGCAGGTTTAGAAAATGCAAAGAATTGCCAATCCTGAATCGGTGCATCTTTCTTGAAGGATTCCAACACCACAACCGGCTCCTGAAGGGGGAGTTGGCCCCCTCGAGCCAGTGGGGTGTGCGGTCGCCAGCCGCCCACAACTTCTTCGATAATTGATTGCTGCACAAAAAGGGAACCATTGATATCATCTCTGCTATACAACCTAGTGGATTGAAGGGGGTCTTTATGGTGTCCTTGAAGTCGACGAGATTCCGGGTCCAATCTCAGCTGGGAAGCCCATGACAACAGAGTGCTCTTCAGGCCAGGCACTGTGTAATGAACTGCGTTGTCAAAAACCAAAGGGGTGCTACGCCAAGGGAGATGCATAAAGGTTCTGAGATAGAACAACGCTTCTGCATAACACATGGCTTCCACCGGATGATGAACCTGGCCATCAGGACAGCTAGGAAGTAAAAAATCAACGCAATCCGAGGCCTCACCTGCAAGAACGGCGTCCAGCACGATGAGAAATTTGTGAGCCCAGTGAAAACTACCTTTACTCAGGAATCCGTTGCACAAAATACCAAATGGAACTCCGGAGTTGCAAGTTTTGGTCTTCCAAGACACTCCCCTGATGGTTTTGCCATCATATTGTAACCTATTCATAACCACCCGTTGGATGTCCCCGAAGCGCATACCCGAAAAAGCCATCATCAAGAATGTACCTAAGATGATAACCTCAGCCTCTGTGGCCGCACTTTGCAAGATGCGGCGTTCCCACTGAATCAGAACCAAAAGAGGAAGTGGCAAAGATTCTTTGCGTTCGGAAATGAACTTGGTTTTGCAAAAGCTAGATACTATTGGTTCGAAACATGCTTGAAAACAAGAAAGTTGCAATTGTTTCCAGCTCCAACGAATGGCCTTGAGAGTCATGCTGCTGAACTTGCCAGCCTCGGATGCACCTGTCATTAACAAGTCGGCCAGTCCAATATCATCCAAAAAATGAAGATCCACTTGCATGTGTCTACACGTCTCGAAAAAGGTCATGAGGCAAGTGAGATATCGAAGAATGGTGGCAGGCGCGGAGCCATCAAGAATGCGGAAGAGGTGATCATCACAGTTGGGACTACTCTGCAATCGAGTGAGAAGATCAGAATAGCTAGCATAACAAATCATGAACCGAGGAATCAAGGCTTGAATGGCTGAAGATTCACTGGGACGCCTAACCCGATGGATCGGAACTGAGGGCTGAGCTGATGCGATGCGAGGGCGCTTGGCACCCGGGTGAACTCGAGTGCTGGCTCTGGTGATCGGGGCAGCTTTGGGCAATGGACCCTCATTCACATTACCTACCATCGGGTCATTATCATCAAACTCCCTGGACAGGAGCAGGCTACTAGCAACCGGGTTATCCGGGGGTGGTCTACTCAATGCCAATTGCTGCAATGAGGTCACATCCTGGAAAGGACCACAAGAGCTCGAAGGCGGATCTGGAGGTCTAGCCAAAGCAGCACCTGAAGGGCGAGGCAAGGAGGCACATGACAATGCAACTGGGGCGCGAACAGGTCTATTGGAAACCAATTGATGATGAGGAGGAACTCGGGGGCCTAACTGCTGTGGGGGGCGATCAAGTGGGCTGCTCACAAGTGGTGCGGGGTCAGCTGAGCCCAGCAAGGCCTCTACCACTTCAAACAAGTCACTGGCTTCAGATTCCGAAGGATGACTAGGCTCCATTACACCACTGCTCACCGCCGGTTGGAGTGATCACAAAAAGGTGTCAAGCTGAGGCCCCCATGTGTGGCTCCAACTATACGGAGTGCATGGCTCGAGACCCGCCCCAGGTGCTACGAGGAAGCAACGTTCGATGTATGCTCATGCCCGTGAAAAAAGCAAAGAGAGCCCAAAGTAGGCTCCTGACGAGAATTAGAAGTGAATGTGAATATGAGTCACGGTTAAGTGTTTGCAATGTTGTGTGTTTTGAAGTTTTTTTTGAAATGCAGCTATGCAATGTTGCCTTCAACATGAAGCATCCTTGATCCAAAATGTGACAACAAATTTTGATCAATGTAAAACACACATGAACAAGTACATGTACCAACTCGCAGCCGATCAGTTCCTGTACCAAAAAGCACGGCCCGAGGGAGACTGGCTCCCTATGGCATTGCAGATCGTACAGTTACTTGAGGCCACGGCCAGAATCAGATGTCGATGTAAACCTGGTGAACTTACGCAAGCGAGTGAAGCTGAGCACAAGCAAGCCGGCGCACATCCTCCACGGAGATCACCAGGGCAAGTAGTTTGACCTGGGCACGCTCCATGCAGTTGACAGAGACTTGCAAGCCGCGGTCGATGAGCTCCACCAGCACAATGGCGCCTGATGGGCTTCTAGGGCAGCAGTCATGTGCAGACTAGGAACTTGGACGTGTGCCCATCTTTGTCGGCTACGTAATAGCCGGTCTTGGAGTGCTCAGTTGCATAATATTGGGCACTCGCAAAGGCACTATTCTGACAGATCGAAGTCGGTGCCCATGGGTACCAGCATACTGCAGCACCAGAAGAAAAGCCATGGCTCGCCCCCGCGCCGGACGACCAGACTCCAGCGAGTCAGGTCAGGGCCTACCCCTTCCCCTAAGCCCTTGCGGGGCTAAGTAAACAGCTGCGGCGATACACTGCCGAAGCAGGGCATCATTGCCAATTGGCACGGTAGCCAGATTGGCGGGCTTGTGCTTTAGGATGTGAGGACGAAGAACTGGAGGCCCCAGAGGCTCTGTCATCTCGCTTTCGTTTGGGTTCTGCGCGTGGCCAATGTTTCCATGGACAGTGATGCGGCGTAAACAGAGGTGCGTTGGCCAATGAGCCAATGCGTGCAGCAGCATCTCGAAGCGGGTTGCCAGATGGCGATCGGATGCTGTTAAGCCATTCGTTGTGGGCACAGGCCCTATTGTGGTCATCCGCTGCGCCCCATCCAGGGTCAGCATAGCGTTGTCGGAGTGCTGCAGAGTTGGCAAAGAAGGCATCACGAACAAACATGTCTTGGACATTGCAAGCAAGGGCTGCATTGGTCTGATATGCTCTCGTGAAGCAGAGCGCGTATTTATGATACACTTGCTCAACTGACGTAGCTGCATCAAAGTACTTGGCTCCGATAGTCATTACACGGGCCGGCGAGAGGGTCATAAGGTCCCACCCTACTGGCTCATAGTGAGTCCAAGCGTTCTTTTTTTTCCCGGGTAGTGCCTATTGCACGCGAAATGCAGGTCACTATATGTCCAGAAAGACTGCAGAAGAGATCAGAAGATCACCAATTAAAGAATAAGATGACCGTTCAAACCATCAAACAAACCAAGCAAACAGCAAACCACCACAACCAGCAACCAAACCCAAACCAAACCAAGCAAACACCACCGACCAGCAACCGAAAAACAAAACCAAGGTCATCTTATCATCAATCTATCTATCTGCGCTTAAGGTGAAACAGGTGACACTCCGCACTCACGCATCTCAGAAGTCAAACAGCCAGGCATCATCTTCTCGATTCGTCAATGGCAAATCCCATAACTTGCCATCAAACAATAATTGCATCACGCCAGCAAAGAACCTCCGAAAGAGCTGTCAATAAAAATGATTCCATATCTGCAGCTTCGTACAGAGTAAGGAAGGCGACCTGTGAGCGTACTGTGAGGTGGAATGCGAAGATATAGAGCGCCAAAAGCGCAGCCACCAGAAACAAAGGAGAGGGAGGGGGGCCCCAGCCCCCCCCCAAAAAAAAGGACGAGCGAATCAATCATCGAGGCACAGCACCAGAGGCGCTAACAAGGTACGCAGGCACCATTTCCACCAGCCGAGAAACTTCAGTCCATGCAGCCCTCCAGTCACCGCAGGACAATAATAGTCCAAGTAAACCAGAAGTCAGAACCTCACAAGGTTCCCTTTGACAGGTTATCGACACAGGGCCACAAGGAATGTCCGACAGCGGAGTTCCAGCAATGGGGTCAAAGGTCCAAGTAACTCCCCAAGCACGACGAAGCTGCCATTCGGGTCCAGGACCCACAATTTCAAGCTCACCTGTAAGTACCAAGGTATGCAGTACCGTCAAGCTAACTGCAGCAGAAACAGCCAGCAAAGGCCAAGGCCAAGGCCAGGTGTTTCCGTAGCAGCAGGCTTGTCAAGGTACCGCACTCCCGCGGCAAGAACCCCACTCCTCCTAGTCTCTCTTAGTAGTACCACCACTTCCCAACGGCAACACCACGAGGAAAGCCCAGCAAGAACTAAGTAGCAACCCCCAGCGAGTCAGACACGGCTCACCAGGGTTCCAAGCCCAGTGGTCCAGGAATCCCAAGGCAAAGGGTGTCCTGTCCATAGCATCCAACGAGCAATTGAAAGCCAGAGCAGCAACGCCATGGCACCGGCCGCGCAAGGAATACTCCTGTGAGCAAACCTGCTTCCCACCCCGCCCCGGGATAGCCATTTAGGCTAGGTAAAACAGCTGCGGTAATCCGCCCTAAGGCAGATCAAACCCCACTCGACCGAGCACTGCTGGATGCAGCTGACGAGCGCCCACTGGCAGCACCACGGTGCGCATTCCAAACCCATGGCAAAAAGGCTTGATTAGCAATGAACCGGTTGTGTCGCAAGGCTCCGATTCTCTGCCAGGACTCATTAACGGGACCCCAGCTCTTTCTAGTGATGGTGGGAAACCACTCTTTATGAAATATATGGTTACTCTTGTCCTGCGGTGTCCACATCGGAGCGTCAAAGGCCGCAAGCGCTTGCGCAGGGTCAGCAAAGGATCCATCGGACGTGAACAATCGCACAAGATTGCTCCTAATGGCATCTTCGCAATTCAAGCCCTCGAACAAGTAGTCTCCGTACCTTGCCAAGACATCCATGGGAGTGTCCGATCCGATATTGGTCCCAATGGACATCAGCTTTCCAGGACTCACCGACATTAGATCCCAATTGCTTGGTACATAGTTGTCGATGCAATCGCTGTCAAACTGGGGAGCCTGCTCAGCTTGGCAACTCGGATCCAGATTCGGGACTCTAACCTCAATATGCAGGTTGGTAGGGTTCATGCGACAAGCGAGGAGTTCAACGTTTTTGCTAGCCAAGAAACCAGTACCTACCAGACTGCGAGTCAAGGGTTTTCGGGACTTCTGCTCGTCCTTGCTCTATAAACAACAGACTGCAGGGGTCCGTTTCATGTTTCTGCTCCTTCACGGTGATGCCCTTCTGGGAAAACACAGCTTCCTGCCACGACCCCAAGAAATTGTGTTGCTTGGCGTTGTTGAGCACAAGATTGAGGAAGGCACAAGGGAAGTATATCTTTGTGTTTCGGAAAGGCAGATTACCCTTGGAGATCACAGATTCTACATCATGCAACATGACAAAGGAAAGCATAGTAGAGTGGGCTCTGTTTTGGGGAGCAATGACAGTTCCCTGCTGAGTCTGTCTGAGCGCTTGCACAGCTCCTGCCAGCTCTATGATCAGGCTTTTGTACCAGAATTTGGAGTCCGCAAACAACTCCCATTCAGTAAATTGCCGCACGAAGCCAATTTGATGTACTCCTTTGAAGAGAGAAGCAATAAGCTCCGCTACCGGCGACAGGCCATCACTCAGCCCAGCAATGACATCGGCCTTGTGAAGAACAGCTCTAAGATCATTAAGGCGTCTTTCCAACGTGCCCCTAACCATAGTCTGTTTGTACATGGTAGAGGCGCAGGCGAGTTTCAACACCATCCGGGCCATGGGCCATTCAGGAGGCAACGAGCTGAGTGATGCGGGAGGAATAGCTCTCGCTGCTGCTTCATTATAAACCTTCTGTTCAAGAGAGATTTTCGCAAAGCTAGCAAAGTTTCGCGCAGCTTCCAACCACCTCTGTCTCTCTGTATCATTTGCAATATCTCCTGATGGATAGCCTACCTCTGTTTCAGCCTCCATGATCGTAGGGGGCAGCTCCCTAATTTGGGTCAGCTTGAACTTTCGGGGCTTGGGCTTCCTCGTACGCTTTCTCTTTTTGTTGCTAGATTCCTCTGTCTCCGTACCGCTTGACCACATAGACACATCAGAAGCCTGCGCGGTAGAGGAGACACTGTAGGTTGACACTGCAACCTTTGGGTCAAGTGGACGAGCTTGCCGCCCGCTGAAGCCTGGCGCGACAGATCTGAGACAATCTTCACTTAGCCCTTCAGGAGCTGGACACTGGTCACCCAAGATCTCCTTCTCAGTTGCAGCCTGTGGGTCAATAGCCCAGGAGTTATAGAAATGCCCTCGATGTAGGGGCCACATTACATGAGCAGGGCTTTGCGGGAAACTTTCTGTGGCAAAGTTCTGTCAACATGCAACAAAGAACAGCCAGGGCCCTGGGGTTTGGGGCGCACTTCCCACAAAGCTCGGCGTTGGTTATCAAGCCCATAACCCCACAGGAGACCCATGAAGCGACCTCCCGGAAAGCACCAATGATCTTTAACGAAAGGCTGGTAGTTGCGAGCTTCCACCAACATCAGGCGCAACCTAAGAACCTGGCGACCGTCTGGAGAATTGCTAGCCCATCCCAAAGCCAATGGGAGAGGGTCTTCACAAACCCGATCTCCGCATAGCCTTTGATACATTGCAGTATCTGAGACAATTTGGTGATCAAAATGCTCTTCACTGCGCTGGACCCCCAATGAGTAAGTGTCAATTCTCCCCACCCCAGTTTGCAACACTGCTATGACCTGTGCCATCCCTATCAACCTTCTCATGTCTACAGGAGACAAGATGATGGTGGTGCCTATGGCTCGGGACAGACCGACATTGGCTCGGGCATAAGCTTCAAAGTTCTGAGGTCGGCTGCTATACCGATCATTGCCAGATAGGAAGGAAACTCCCGACTGAATCAAGAAAGATCGATAGCACGTAGCCCCAGCCAACTTGACCGTGTTCTCCACCTTGAGCGGGACATGTGTCAGGTACCCAGAGGACGACGAGGAAGACCCCTGTAGGCCAACCTCTCGTGACTTGCCAAGGGTTTGCTTTCCTTTGTTGGAGCCCTTGCCCTGCGCGTCAATTTCTTTTTCCGGCACAAAGGCTGGATTTGGTGTCTGTTTAGGCAGGGCGGGTCGAACCGTGGCAGCATTACTCAGGACACTTCTCTGACGATTCGTGTTGGTCATTAAAAGTTGACCTGGAGTATGTCCTGGTTCCGATGAGGCAAAGGAAGGTACAAACTCCATCATAGCATGTGCACGGGTATATGCTGCTGTGACAGCCTTAGCAGATTCCCTTGGGCGATGTCCGCCTTGTATATTTTTCTCCTCCGGACTTCGTCGTCGCCGTTTGTCGGCATCATACCAATAAATAAAGCGAAAGCCATGCGGTTCGTTTCTGGAGGCATTGCGCGTACCAGTACCAAACATCCATTGTTCACCTTGGTCCGTGGCAGTGACACGCACAAGGTCTTGATAAAAAGCGCCAACCAGACATTCATAAACAGTGCTCGTAACTCTGGACGTAGTAGGGAACATAATAGACCAGGCGTGGGGCCCAGTTCCGACACCTGCAGCGGCAGAGGCAGAACAAGCAACCGCAAGGGTGACCGGGGGATGCGGCAGGGCAATCAGCGCACCCAACGCCAGTAGCATGCCTATTGGAGAATCCAACTTCAGAGAAGCCGCGTCAGGGAGCTGTTCCTGTATCCATGATGTAATGGCAGGTCAGCTCGATGGCCTCTCGATTGCGACTATCCACCCCTCCAGGAGCTTGGCGTCCATCCCCCACAAGGATATACAGGCACGGCACTTCAGGTGCAGCAGCAGCCACTGCGCTCTTGAATTCAACAGCTTGCTGAGCTTCTTCGTGGATCATGAGGCAACTGGTGGCAAGATGCAGCCCAAATTCGGTAGGGTGACCATCAATATGTTCGTAGATAATGCCAGTTGTGGCAATTAGCACTCTACCATTACTGAGTCGCGATCCTGCCTCTCTCGTTTTGACTTCGATGCCCGTGCAAGCATCACCCAGCTCTTCCAGTTCTTTCTGGGAACAGGCGCGCACAAACTTCTCCTTAATGTCCTGTGGAAGGTGCAAGCGAACAATCATAGCTGCAATGGCCTGTCCTGCCGGATTCTCTCTGCTGGCAACTGTGAACTTGGCACTGTCAGGCGTGGTGAGGACCAGCCAAGCAAGAAGGAAGAGCACAGAGGTGGTCTTGCCTGCACCAAAGAGGCCTTCAACAAGCAGAGTACCTCGACCTGTCAAAAGACTCACCATCATGCTCACAACTAACACTACCAGATGACCGCTGTCTCTGTCAGCCTCGTCCATGATCTGTGTGCAGAATGCACGATGTTGATGCATCTCTCTTGGGGGTGTTCTAGTAATGAGCATGTTGAGAAGGAGACGAAAGCTCTCCACAAGTTCAGCATGCTTGTGGTTCACATATGGAGACGTCGACACTTGAGAGGGAATGCCTAGTACAACTGGCTTGTGCTGCGGGGCCAATTTTGCGACCTTCATCAACTGTGAACCACTGACAGTCGATCCCAGGCGAAACATATCCAAAAGCAAATATGAGGCAGGATGCTCACGTAACTCCAACTTCTCAAGCTCTTCCGGTAACCCAACATGCGCATCCTGGAGATAGTCTTCCAGGTTGGACATAGTGAGTCCAAGTGTTCTCTGCACCGTAGTAACTAGCTGATTGCCGTGGTGGGGCTTTGGCTTCGACGGCACAGGTCGTTGGGGTTCGGCTCATAGAGAGGAGCTCGGTAGGGTTGTTGGCTAGGAGGCAGGAGCAATAGAGTTGCCAAACCAGAGGATGTTCGGGCTGCCCTGGGACCGGAAGTTGAGGCACATTGGCACGGCCCTGGTTAATTCGCATGGGCGAATAATTTAGAGGTTTGTCTTGTTTGGGTATTGTCACCTTGAGCTCGACATCGTCCGCCCGACCATCTTCATGAGTACCGAGAAACCCAAGACATGTGGAATTCTGCACTATCTGGCCAAGATGTCACATCGTGCTTCCCGTTGTAGCTTCATCCCACACCCCACCCCCTTTAGTAATATCTTTGTAAAACCCAAACGGGGTGTGGGACCCGACCATTGGAATTGAGGACCCGAAGGGACCCGAGAAGGACTTTAAGGGACCCGACCATTCTAGAGGACCCGAACGGACCCGAGAAGGACCCGACCATTCTAAATGAGGACCCGAACGGACCCGAGAAGGATCCGACCATTGTAAATGATGGTTCGAATGTTTAGCAGGCAACAGGTCAGTCATTGTGATCCATTCATTGTTGTTGTAACGGTCCGATTGCCCAGCAACCAAACCATTATTTTCATGGAGCTGGACAAAACTGCACAAAGTGAACAAACGAAGTTAGAGTGCGATCTTGCAATTTTAGCCAGCAATAACACGTTGAATGAAAACCATGGATCAATTGCTCTTCCATCTTTTTAATCTTCACGGGAAGCGGCGGACCAAAGAAGTTCCAAAATAGGGTGTTTCCTTCTACTTGCGTTGCAGCTCTGCAACAAAAATGGAACGTCAAAATTCAGACACAAGCTTAGAGGACCACGGCAAGCACCGGCAGTTGGAACCATTTTTGTTCGTTTTTTGGTCCCCAAAGTAGAGACGCCATTATTGCAAACAAATGAAAAACGACCAAAATTGGTTCCAAAAATGGGACTCAAGCGTTGCTCCAGCAACTATTTTTCGACAATCAGCTGCCGGTGCACTGCCATATGTTCTTGGAAAATTGAGGTTTTTCAGGTTCTGGAATCTGGACCTTTCATTCGTCGCCATTGCAATTGGGACCTTTGAGTTCCTTGGAGTTGTTGCAGGTAACCGCTGCCACGGTGCACAAGCAGCGCCCTCGCAAAAAAAAAGCATTTCTTTTTTTCTGCGAGGATGCCGCATGTGCACTGGTGGCAGCGGTCATTGAAGTCAAAACAAAAGAAACTCAAAGATCCCAATCAATGAGAATGCATTAACGAGCCTACAGTGACAACGAAAAACTGTACAAGGTTTGGCCGACGGAGTCAGAGAGCGATCACAAACTCAAGTGAAGCCAGCGATAGAGATCACAGGTTAGGTAAGATCGAAAGACCATCAAAAGAAGAGGCTTTTTTTTTGCTCTCCAGCATCGCCTCGGTAGCACTAAGCAAAGGTCGATAAGAAGCAAAGTTGAAGTTCCCAAAGTCAGGGAGACTCAATGAAAGCCAAAATCAATAAAAGTGCCAAAAAAATGCAAAAACAATGCAAAGGAAAATGCAAAGAAAATGCGACCCAAATGCGATGTGAGAATGGAATCGCAAAAAAAATGCGAAGTGAGAGCGAAATCGCAAAAAAAATGCAAAGTGAAAGTGAAATTGCAAAAAAATGCGAAGTGAGAGTGAAATCGCAAAAAAAAATGCAAACAAAATGCGAAAAAAAATACAAAGAAAATGCAAGAAAAATGCAAAAAAAATGCGATCTAAGAAACAAATGCAAAAAAATGCGAAGTTGACCTTTGCATTTTCTGCATCGCATTTAAAATGCAACCGTATTTTCCATCGCATGTTTTTCGCATTTTTTTCGTATTTTTAATTATTTAACATGTCTACAGTCTCTACCTGGCTTGGCGACTTCAAAAGCAAAGAAAACAAGTGAAACAAAAGTGAAACAAAGTGAAACATGCGAAGCTTCGAAGCTGTAGAAGCGAAAGAAGCAAAGGCAGAAAACTGCGAAAATATTTACATGCAATGAATTCCCCGCCTCACCACTTCGCTGCGTCACAACTATGAACAAGGCCCATCAGAGGTGCGTTGAAGCTGTTGTGAGCTTGTGGAGGCCTACGAGGCCTCCGGTCAAACCAGCAGTCCACTGTGCGCTTGTCGACAAACCAGCGGGAAATTTGTCGTACCGAATGCAAAGTAGTTCTGTGCATGTGTAGTCTGCCAGTTATATAGCTGTCAGAAATGTCTCGAGAACAATAATTGTAGCCATGATCTTTGTCGAGAAAGCTTCTGACATCGCTATGATGTCGAATGCCTGCAAGCCAATGTTGGGCAATTAGGCACCACGAGGTGAGTTGGCCCGCGTAGGGGCCATGGTATACGAGGTGAGTTGGCCCGCGTCGGGGACAAGGTTTTCCAGGCAATGGCTTCGTCCAAGGCTTATCGTAATCGAATATATAGATTCCTGTTGCCCAGACAGCTTGGGGAGACACCGTCAAGGGGCGAGCCACACCTGTTTTCACACACCGGCCAGACGATCAGTTTCACCGAAGTTACTACCTACTGGTGAGGCCAGGGTGCGAAAATTAGTAGGCTCAGCGCCTTGTCGAGGCATCTCAACCCTTGTTGCGGAAGTCCGCAGCTCTCAGATGACTCTTGCTATATGAAGGTGCATAGGGCTATGGCCGTGCCTTTTTTTTGCTCGCATACATCGCCTCGGCAGCACTAAGCTGAGGTCGATAAGAAGCAGGTGAAACAAGTGAGACAAAGTGAAACAAGTGAAACAGACGAAGCTTCGAAGCAGTGAAGATAGGAAGCAAACGAAGCAAAGGCAGTAGTTAGAAGGGCTATGGCCGTGCCCTTGCAAATGCCAAGTCAACACTGGAAAAACTTGCGCGAGTGAATGAAGTGGAGCACCGAGAAGAAGGTGTACATCCCCTACGGAAATCACGAGAGCAAGCGGCTTCAATGGAAAATGCTTCTGCCATCGACAGAAACCTTCATGCTCTATTAGGAGCGAGGCCATCACACGGTGCCCATCTCATGAAAAGTAGCCGGTTAAGCGCTATGTCAGATTATGTCCACCGGATGCACAAGCCAACAAAAAGCGGTAACGACAGAACACCTAAGTAGGTGAACTGTGGAACATCATGCACCTCATTCTCATGGATGAAATTAATGCTGTCTTGC
>VSDK01016286.1:119087-148217 GCA_009767595.1 Symbiodinium kawagutii | reverse complement strand
TTTCCTTGTTAAATGACACTGGGTGACAACACAGACAGACACGCTTTGGACACATGATAGCAAAGAACCAATGAACACATAAGCTACTGACCAAACACGGTTGCAATAAAATATAAAATTTAAAAAATCTATATAAAATTTAAAATATCTATATAAAATTTAAAAAATCTATATAAAATTTAAAAAATCTATATAAAATTTAAAAAATCTATATAAAATTTAAAAAAGTTATAAAAAAGTTTCTTCAAAAACCCTACTCATACAGAACCCCCATCACTCAGATGCTGCAAATAGTTTGGTGATCCTTCATTTCGATTGCCATTTCTTCCGGAACCTTTGATGGCGATTCATAAAGCGGACCAGGGGTTTGTGACTCATCAAGCTTCTCAGGGCTGTCCAGATCGATAAGCGTAACGGGTCGCTTCACTGATGTAGATTGCGAACTCGAAGCTTCACATTTTGAAGCCTCGACCACTGTTTGATACCGATGGTTTCTCAAAATAGGGGACCGCCAAAATCATCCAAAAAAAACGCGCAATCAACATATTGCATTATTGGGGTGTCCTATTTTGAGAAACCTGGGTTGATGAAAAACATGATGATTGTCACGGCTGGTCATGAAGATGTTGGTGAGCCTGCGCTGCAGCTGGCTTCTCTTCTTCGATTTTCTCCTGCACTTGACATGTCCTAATCAAGCCATGTATGTCCCTTGCCCAGGTCGGAGAAAAGTCGAAATCTGCGGTCCTTGGTTCTCTCAGCTGGAGGCTTTGCTTCCTGGGAGTGGGTGTGTGCTGAACATTGCTTTTTACTTTTTTCGATCGATGGCTGAGTTTAGATCACGCATGTTCGTCACTGATTGATCATGTGCACATGGATGCAGATTTGAAGTCCTTTGTCTTGGCTTCAGCAACGCTGGATACTTGCACCTTTAAAGTTAAGCGGGGAAAGGAAACGAGAATTGCACTCTGTCTATGCATGGTCACGGCCTTTGCTTCAGGCACTGGAGTTTCCTCATCTTTGGCCTGGTTCGTGGAACGTGGAAATAGGTGCATCATTCTACATGGCAGCCATCAGGCCTGCTGGGTCTCAGCTGCAGGAGCCGAACAACCAGGATCCTAGCTCATGGCATGGTAACTCAATTGGATTGGGTTCTCGGCAAATAGCGGTTTCTCAAAAAATGGGATCCCCCAAACAATTGTGGGAGGGCGCAATCAAAAAACATATTATAACTTTATTGAAGATTGTTGGGGGGTCCTGCTTCAAAAAGCACTACATAAAAAGCTCTTTGAAATTTCAAGATCTGGCCTTCGACGCTTGCCCAAGCTCTGGGCACGGAGCACCGGAGGTATCTATTTCAACCTCAAGATTCACATCATGTCAGCATGAGCCACTTGGCAAGGATTCATCATGTGAGGGCCTGGCTTCAACATCAGAAGTCGCTGGCTCTTCTTCTTCAATTTCTTCGTAAAGAAACATGTCAGAGTCAGAATCACCGGTACCAGCAGGCTCCGGCACAGCAGGCTCCGGCACAGCTTCAGTTCCACAGCCTATCGAAGCGAGCTCTCATATACGAATCATATGAGTGTGTGTGTGTGTGTCTGGTGGTCGTGCATGGTCATGGATGGCCATGGATTGTCATGTTTGCTGGCTAGCCTTCCTCACCCGTTGACTGTGGCAAAGTGTCTTGAAGATCTTGATTCGAACCCTCTGAAGGTCCCTTAAGGACAAACGACCTTTGAGAGTTGCCCCTCTTGATGACGTTATTTTCCTGGAGAAAGAGTCCATGCTCATGCAAGCACGACGGTTTCTCAAAATACCGGTGCCCCCAAATCATCGAATATGCATTCATTACGAAGAATCATTTTGAGAAACCCACACACACATGGTCATTAAATGTGGTCCTTGAAGATCTTAGTGACAATGTCCTTGAGCTCTTGGAATCTTTCCCGCCTCTACATTGAAGCAAGTAATCACATGTTTTTTAATTTTGCAATGCGTTCATGTATCCTCCCTGCCTTCCCTTCGAAGTCCTTCCAGCTCTGGTGATCACGTAGCTGGCAAATTGCCTGATGATAGCCCCTTCTTCTGAAGCCCACACCTGCACGCTTGAACCCAGGTTGGCACCACCACATCGACTCGATCCTTGACGATATGACGCGCCCGGCCTGTCCAGATAATTCACCTCCCATGAACAGAATGTGCTGCTTGCCAATGTCGAACAGGGCTACCTGGCATGCAGTTTTTTGAACTGGGTTGGCATTCACTATGGAAGGCAAGAAAACAATGTCGTTTTAAATCCAACCAAATCAAGCCAACCCAAACAATTTCTGTACGGGGCCAGCATGAAATGTGACATGATTTCTAATGATGTTGAACGGTTCAATTTGTTTGCCTCCATCTCTTTCGCGGTCGGGAATTCCAGCGTGAACTTTTCCAAGAATTTCTTCAAAAATTCAAAGTTGTTGTCAGTGCAAACCTGGCCAAAGAATTTGGTACTTTTCAATCGTGTCCATGGTGCAGTGATGACTGTGCCTGGGACTGATCCACACCCTTTGCACTTGATGCCGCCACATCGATGAAGGAAAAGTTGCAGGGCGCCTTGCAGATTCATTCTTTGTGAATTTGATCAGATCTCACTAATCGATGTTCAACCACCCAGCCTGTTTTTGCCACATTTTTCTTTTCACCTCACTATCGGAGAGCCCTTTCAGCCTGGCAATTTCTTTGAACCTGGGAGCGCCACACCAAAACATGGGCATCATAAACTGTGCATCATGAACTGTGCGCATTTACTGACGCGTACTGAGCGCAATGCCTATGGATCCGGTACGAGTCGTGCCCGCTCAGGATTTTGTCAAAGAAGACCTATGGGTCTGAACAAAAATTTGGACAGAACACACTGACATGCAACAATCCCTGGCCTTCAGGGCCTCCACCACTGACTGCTTCGGCTTCGACGCAGGCATCGTTTGAAACAAAGCACTCTGCTCCAGCACTCTGATCTTGAAACAGCGCTGGTGGATATGAAACTCTAGAATGCATACAGACCATGCACACACATGTTGAATCCAGTGACGTCCCATGAGCCCATGTATGCACATGTGTGCAGAGGGTAGGCACCTCCATATTCTTCCACCCGACCTAAGTAAGTTGTTTGCCCGATTCAAGCACGCAATGCACGGTACCTCATTTAACTAGGCACCCTGCGCTTTTGAAAAGCCCGATGCATCAAAACCAGAAGCCGCCTTGGAAACTTGATGGTCAGCCTACGCCGCTCTGTATGGAGCTTCTGTGACGCCAATGATTCAACAATGGTAAGTTCCAGGCCACACAGGCCGACATGATCCAGCATGATTCAACCACAAAAATGGCTGAGCCACCAGAACAGCTTCAGGGCCGTGCATATTTCAATGAATATGAGTTTTTGCACGACGCATGAGTTTCTGCAAGGCTTTGGTAACAACATGGTAAAAACACGTCGCTGACGTCTAGGGTATAGCTATGGGTCGAAACCCTGTACTCCTGGTTCCCCTATCATTAACCATCGTTTTCCCTATGAAATTGTTGGTTATCATAAGCCACTATCCTTGGTTAGTATTGACCGATAGCCATATGGTGGTTTCCCAAAATAGGGGTACCCCCAAATCATCCATTACTAGTCATTTATAGCAATAAACCAACCATTTTTTGGGGTCCCCCATTTTGAGAAACCACCATATGAGCCTTCGTTCCTGAGTATGCTATCCGTCAACATAGCTGGCCCTCAAGACAACCAGCGCTCGGCCGGCGCACGCATGGAAAACTCGCCCTGGCGCCGCGGGTGGGGCCATGAATGGTGATGTCAGGGTGATTTCTTGAGGTTGGGACCAGGTTGTAATATAATATATATATATATCAAAGATATTTTTTGAAGGTGTTTTTTTGATTTTTGAGGATGATTTTGTGATGACAAAGAGGTACTGCGATACTGATCAAAGTACTTGACTGACAATGTGATGACTTTTCTGGGCTGGGAGATGTGAGTGAGTGATCAGCAAACACTGAGTGATCTTTAGAATGTGAATCAGTAGTTGCGATGTTACTGTACGAGAAAGTCCTTTGATGTATCCAGTGATCATGAACCACCATTGATGAGTACTGTATAGTGCTCAAGAAATGGCTGATGGTATGAATCATCAATAACTGATGACCACGCGTGCTTAATTCTTGATAGTTCTTGTCTCTTTTAGTTAGCAATAATTAGCTAGTTTATAAGAGCAAATAATGATCAATAAGTAGTCATGATGAGCTAAATATTGATGATTGGTGATGCTGGCATAACGATGGTGAGCTCATGATTGAATTATGATAGTCATGACTGATCAGTTTTTGGTATGGTGAGTTCATGTGGGGGCCATGGTGTGTCACTTGGTTCAGATGATGGCACCACTGGAACGTCTGCAATGGGCAAACCAAGCTGCATGGGAGCGAGGAGAGAGTACTGTACCACAGAACAGGTGTTTCGCACAACGGGTAGATCCAACCAATCGCAGATTAATATGTGGTGATCATGGCAAAGCATGCTTAATAAAAGTTGATTATAGGGATTGGTCATTGCATGTCATTGCTAATGGTAGATCCAGCACTCGTTTTTCGTAATGAGCTGGTACTTCACCAACATGTTTTCACTAATCAACTTGCAACTAGCTGGTGTTTCTCCTCAAAAAAGATGATGGTGAAACAGTCAGTTACAGCCCCATTGGAGCAGGGGGGGTGACAGCTGGACTATGAGTTGAGCTCCCTTCTGGGAGGCGGGTCCCGGCCTGACGACTTCGGGAGCTTCCAGCAGCCCTGAGCGGGTGGTTGATTCATATGTTGGCTTCTCAAGTCAGTTTGGGGACCCCCCAAAATGATGGGTTCATTATTTCAAATGGTAAACAAAGGATGATAACAGGGGTACCCCTATGACTTGAGAAAAACTCAGTTGTCGAGTTTCAAACGACATGATACGACATGTTTACCCTGCCAAAACGAGAATTTATGGGAACTGCTTGCGCTTGTTTCACGCGTGACCTGTGCCCGTTTCCAGCACGGTTTTTGGCAAAACAATACGGGAAAATGTCGTTGCTTCTGAACTGTGCTCAAATTTGTCGCACCAAGCTACCAAAAAGCGTGTGCAACAAGCTACCACCAATTCAAGAAAGGTGTTGGTCAGGAATAGAGGCACAGGGTTGTACCCACACAACTGCCTCTTGCCAAAGATGTTTGTTCCTGGGAAAAATGGCCTCAACGGCATATCATGGATCAATGCCACCCACTGCCCTAGATTCAAAGCATTGGCAAAACATGATAAACAAAAACTACATGTCTTGTGGGGCAATGTATACCGAAAGAGATCAAGGATTTTGTTGTTGATGCTTTACGTTACATGGCCAATCTCAGTTACGTTCCAAAGGTCAGCTGGCAATCAGGCAAATATCCTGAGCAAGAATGGAAGAATTAACCTAGCTTTGTTGACATGGTGGTTTCTCAAGTCATAGGATGTCATAGGGAACCCCATAAAATAGCCGGTTTGTTGATATAAATGGCTTATAAAGGATGATTGGAGGTCCCCTATTTTGAGAAACACCCACATTGATCATCAACCACCTTGCGTGTGTACACCGATCGAATCATCGCCAATAACCAGTAGCTACCTGCAGGTACCCGCCCACCCATCTGCGGCATCTGGCTGACGAGAACTCAAGATGCGCACCTGCATGCCAGAACTGAGCTGAGCTACAGAACCTTGGGGACGCCTACAGCATCTGTACAGCTGCATGTATATGAATGTGTGAATCTGGTTTGACATTTCTTACATGTATGTGTATGTGCTGTACATATCTATCCACGATTATCCACGTCTATCCACCATGGTCCTTCAACTTCAAGAATGAATGCGGAGATGGCTACTTGACCACAATAAACATCGTTCATTACTTGTCCATAACCATCACTGAACCATCGATGATGCATTCACAAATCATCCATTGATCAACCATTGACTAACTATCCATGAACGATGACCCTCTTCCGCCGAAACAAGGAGCTCGTTGCTCCTGTAACTCGGATGCTTGACACTGCTGGTGACCAACATCTCCGAAAATCACTGAAAATGATGGGCCAAGTTGTGTGGGCCCTTGACGCTGAATCCGCTTCGTTGACCGCAGTTGATGGCATATTTTTGGTGGCAAACACACCCAAACCGGGTGGCAGAAAAAGTCATTTCAGGTGTTTCATCGATTGTGTTTCAACAAAACACATCAACAAATACTTTACTTCGTGTGATCTAACCATAGCATATCATCCTGACATTATCTCTGGCACAAATTTCATCATTCTTTCTGACATTAATCAATTATATCTGGCATAGTTTCTGGCGTTCTATCCGGCATATCTTCTGACATTCTATCTGGCATGTCTTTTGACATTCCCATGATTCTGAGTGGCATTTATAATTCAGTTCTTCTGACATATCTTCTTGCGTTCCTTCTGGCATTATATCTGACATATCTTCTCACATCCTTTTCTCGCATATCTTCTGGCTTTTTATCTGGCATATCTCATGGCGTTCTGTCTGGCAAATATTCATATCTCCTGGCTTATGGTGTTGTATCTGGCGCATCTTCTCGCATTCTTTCTGGCCTTCTATCTGACACACTTTGTGACATTCTATCTGGCATATCTTTTGACATGCGTAGTGGCGTTCTAGATTCTATTTGGCATATCTTCGGACGTTCTTACCTGCATTGCATCCGGCATACCTTCTGGAATTCTATCTGACATTTACTTCTGGCATATCTTCTGACATTCTATCTCGCACGCGGTATACGCTTCGGGTCCAGCAGTGCCTAGTGGGATCTCCTTCGCTCACAGTGCAGTTGGGGTCCGGGCAGTGCCCAGTGGCGGAGCTCGCTGGTGCTTCGGCTACCGGAGGAGGGCGAGGAGGACAAGGAGAAGACAACTCCGAAGAACAGCGACGCGAAACCAGCAACATCTGGGAATGGGTCAATATTGACCAACAACAATGGGGGATAATGACCAACCATTTTATAGGGAAAACAATGGTTAGTAATGGGGAACCAGGGGTACGGGGTTTTCACCCACAGCCATCTATAGATGCTTTGTAGGGTTACAACGTGTAGGGTCAAGCCAACATACTATCAAGATCTATCAAGTATACAAGTGTAAGCCAACAAAGCACCTATGACTACGAGGTGATTCACCGCTGACGTGCTTCCATTTCATAACGATACATCTCCAGGAACTAAAAGATACTGCACTTGGGTGTTCCTCAAAATATGAGACCCAAAAAAATGGTTGGTTTAGTACTGCAAATGATCAATACACAGGATGATTTAGGGGATACCTACGGCTTGAGAAACCACCATAGGTTGTCAATAAGACTTCCCCCATCATTAACCATTGTTTTACCTATAATTGTTGGTGATCATTCCCCAGGAGTTGGTTGTTAAAGCCTTGACCCAACCCGCCACTTCGCTTCAACCCCCTGAACTATCATAATCCCCTATGAAACCATTAAGAAACCATGGTAATCGGCATATCCCCCTATGATTGCTTACAGTCCCCTTGTCAATAACCATTGTCAACCATCAATTAATTGCTTATCGTCCCCTTGGTAACCTATGATTGCTTATAATCCCCTTATAGCGCTTATAGTCCCCTACCATTACGGAACCAGTTGATCAACCATTATTTATAGCACTAAAGACCAACGATTCCTAAAGCGAGGCCATTGCGGACAACAGTCGCCACGCGCCCCACACCTTGTCTCCGCAGTCCCTTAGATCCACGGCTGGCACGTACCACGTGGCCTGGCGCTGTGATCTATGCAAGGCTCATGGATGATAGCGGTAGATGTGCAGGTGGGTTCATGCTTAATCTATGGCTAGTCTATAGGTAGTCTATGGTTAATCTATGGTTACTAATGGTTAATTTGATTGTTCATAGTGCTAAGACTATGATTGATATTGGTTCATCGATGATTAATAGTGGTAGATGTGCTATCAATTAACATCAATTGACCACGGATTCATCATTCTTTATGGTGGTTACCAGATTGACCGTTTACAAAATATAAGTAAACTAAGTTGGTGATAGTGAGGACATTTACCATGTTACTTAATCAAGGACATTTCAAATTGCTTGAGGATAGTTGCGCTATAGTTACTTAATGATGGTTGGAATGATGGTGCTTAGCAATGGTTACCAGTCACTGCCAGTCACTGCAAGGAGACCACTGGGGACAGCCAACTACCAACCAGAACAGGAATTTCCGCGAACTTCCCAGTTTTGAGTGACTTAGCAAATGATTTGCACTGCTGACTGTTAAGCTGATCTGTAAAGTCATCTAACATTTTAGTGGCTTAACAATCCACTTCTCTTACAAATGATTTGCATTTGTTTGAGGATAAGAAATTTAGCTAGCTCCATGTGAATCATATCTCTCGATGGTTGGTACCCATCCTATGGGCCGAGGAGCCACCTGTCCTCATCAGCATCTCCTTGGGTCCCACGTGGCGCCTCGAGGTCGTGGAAGAGAACCACAGGCTGCTCATCATTGACCCTGGCAGAAATGGGAGCTGACCTCATTAGGTGGTTGGGGTAGATGAGGTTTTACCATAGGGAGGTTATACCCAAAAACAATAGGGAGGTTACATAGAGGAGCAGTGTTCAAAAGGTATGGTTTCTGGCACCATCTGATGGTTTTTTGAGTCTATGACTATGACACCATTTCATCATGAACACTGCAAGAAATGCACAGAATCGGTACCGCCAAGGGGGTTTTGAATTTTGACTCGATTACAGGACAATTTTTGGCCGATGCTTTTTAAGACCCACACCGGCATGGGATTGAATGATCAGCTACTTTGCGGGGATAATACCTCAGAGTCTTCTCTTTGTTCTTAGATCTTTAGCAGGGAACATGGTTCTTCTCGCAAATGCTATGGTTCACCACTCATTTCAGTGTGATTTCCGTGCCAATTGCTACCAACACATGAGTTTACAACCAGAAATCACGCCCCGAAAAACTTGCACCGAAAACGGTATCCTGAACAACCCAAAGCCACAGAGATGGAAGCACTCGAAGAGGAGATGTGCTTAGTCTTACCCCTCATTGATTACCTGTAAATTATGTCAACATGGCCAATTAATTAGTCTTACGTAATTAACTAGTCTTAATCTGACATGGCCAAAGATAATCCACCAAGGATCTTCAAGGTTTCTCAAGGATTCTCTGTAAATTATGGTGATTTTAAATTGCAAAATGTTAGAATACCGGGGCGTAATGATGGTAAGCTGGTTCAGAGTGGTTGATGATGGTGAATCATGATTGAGACAGCAAGCTCACAGTGATGATTGATTGAGTATGGCAACCATCTGTTGGCTGATTACCAGCACTATTGCAACCATCTGTTGGTCGTTCATTGTGATGGTGGAAGAAAGCACAACCAAATAGCAACAAAGACCGCTGAAACCAGAAGTCACGCAAATACCAGTCATATAAGTGAAGCATCTAAACATGCGTGCCGGAGTGCACACCCACACCAGTGTGACAAATTACAGTAGCAGTTGCTTCCGTGCCATACGTATCGGAACTGGCCATCTATCTTCACAAATGCCACACCAAACAACAAATCCAAGGAAATCCAGGTGGTGTGGGATCTTCGTTAACAGCATCCGTGTTGCTGAAAACAGCCCCTTCATCATACATTTCTGTCATGTCGCATGCATGCATCCCTGGTTGGTGGTTGAACCACCCCATATGCTTGTCAACCAACCAATTGATCATAATAGTAGTAACAATAATAATAGGGAAAATAAAAAATGTTTAAAACCACCAACCAGATGCTTGTTCTTGTTGCAAGGGTCTTTATTGCTTATCATCATCCAACTACCACCTTCATCATGCTTGATCACCTCTATTCTTCACCGGTTTGCCCACAATTGTTGGTCATTCTTGATGATCGACCAACAATAGCCAACAACAGTTATCGATGACTCACAATTGAGTAATTGATGGTTGAATGATTGCTGTTTAAATCACTGATTGTCAATCAACTGCTGGTGAATTCAAACGATGCCTAATCAACTGCTGCGGTTGATGAATCAACGCTTGGCCAGCCCCCCCTGCGGCGCCCGAAAGCCAGGGTGTGCCGGGTGCAGTCTAAAACCTGAGCTTGCAATGCCCTGCGAATGGTCCACCAAGAAGTATGAGGCTGCCATCGGGCCTCCAGCCCAAGATGATGATTCTATGGAAAGTGACCGTCCACTGTTTTCTGGACACACAATCACTGGCCAAAGACCAATTTAATGAGACCTATTCCTGGACAAATCCAACCCAAATTGGATCACTGCTGGGTCTCCCTGCCACCCTGATGCAATCGCCCGAGACGATCTTGCGATCCCCGCAGGGATGATTTTGACCTAAGACGTGCAATGCGCACCGACTTGCAGAAACATTGCTGTTGGTGAGTACGTCATGGAACTGGGTAAGTTAACCACCACCGTGGTCAACAACAGGGGATGATGACTTTCAATGATCAAAAACTAAAGTCTGTATAGCTGTATCATGCTGTATCAATCTATCAAAAACCTGCTATCTATTTTCCTCACTTAGGGGTATGATTGTGACCATGGTAGCAGTATCACTGCCAGGTGGTACGTAACATGGGTTGTTTCATCTGCACTCCGAAAGTTTGTTGTCTCCCAAACATGGCGCAAAAAAAAGATAGAGCGTGAAAATAAATTCCCAAATATGGTGTCGACATTTTAAATGACCCAAAATGATCCAAGTCTTGAATTCTTGGCTGTCTACCATTTGGTTGGGTCACCCCTACCTAAGGTGTTACCCTCAGCTACAGCTCAATGGATGATCCATTGCGGTACCCCTTAACTCATCCTGGCTGATGATCATTAAGTTTAGAATGGCTTCGGCTCATGTAGGGGGTAACCTTAGCCAATGATCATTAAGTTTGGGAAACTGCAGCAGTGACTTCCGGGACCGACAAAACCAAGTGTTGGAAACCAGCCGGTCGTCATGGCGGCCTTGTTGAACTATGCAGGTCGATTGGCGTTCATACAGCATTTTCGAAGAGTTGCGTTACCTATGTTGAAACAAATCATGAGCGAGGGACAATGAGGGCATTTATCATCAATAATCATAATTATTATGATAATAGTTATTGTGTTTGGTGTGATCATTATCATTTGAATTGATAATTTAGCATCATATTATTAAGCAACCCTTTTGTGATAATTGCTGCTCACAGTTGTACAAACTGCATCCAAATCACCTGAGGCCCGTATACGACTAATTAACTTTTACATATGAATAATATGATATAAAGATGCTAATCATCAATCATCCTTAACAGCTCTTAGTTAAACATTAAGGAGATATACGGTGGTTTCTCAAAATAGGGGCACCCCCCAAATCATCCTTTATTTATATATCTATATATACATATATCATATATAAATCATTTATAGCGATTGACCATCCATTTTTTGGGGGGGTTCCCCATTCTGGGAAAACCAGCATATTTATCCAAAGATCAATTCAATTCATCATCCCAAAGCAGAGCAGCCCCCGCGGGCGCCCGCAGCCTGAACCTTGATGGAAGAAACGTGAATCCAGGCAGTACAGCCTGATCTCCGGATCAACGATGCGGGCTGCCCGGTGACCGACACTCGTCGAAAAAAATACCCGGGGACATGGTGGTTGTTGATAGTTGATGTGTGGCTATGGGTCAAGCAGTTAACCAACCTGTGGGTCAAGCAGTTAATCAACCAATTTCATGGGGGGGGATAAGTTCACCAACAAGTTCATAGGAAAAACAATGGTTAATGATGGGGAACCAGGGGTACAGGGTGAAAGGACCCACAGCCATGTGTAGAAACGATTGATGGCAAATAACTGTTGATGGTATATCATGACGATGTCAGATAAGTGGTACTTGATGCTAGATGATTGATTGGCCAGCATCATTCACCAACAAATTTACGTACCCTAGATCAGCTGGGTTTAGTTCAAAGGGGTTTGACGATGGCTCCACTCATGTTATTACATATTATCACAAGTCATTTTGAAGAACACCATCAAAACACATAGTGAACCATCATTCCAAACATCGTCTCACAAATATGTATATAATATTGTTTTGCACATGTTTTTTTTTGTAGTTAAACTTTCCCGGAAACAAAATGACGAGTGACAATCAATTGAATCAACTGATAAGCCCAGTAGGATTCTCCACTCTTCCGCATCCATCAACATTGAAAACATGGACATGCCCATTGACAATATTGAACCGCCAAGCTTGCAAAACCCTCAGAGACAAATGACTGCAAGCAGCACAAAACAACAGTGTTTGTGTGTAAGAAAGTTCTTGTGAGCAAGAAAAGCCCATACAGTATCTGAAAATGTCTGCTGAAAAATATCAGGTTTGACATCATGGTTGAGTTGTTTTTTGAGATTTTTGGAGCTGAGCGTTTGTAGGCTTTTGAATATCACAAATGATGTGTAAGCATGTTTGGGCTGTTTTGAGATATTTTGAGACTCTTTGACATTTGTTCATATTTGTGTTGTAAGGTTCAATTGTTTTGGTTGAGACTGTGTTTTTAATGCTTGGAGATTTTGTGTGGTTTTGCTTCTTATTATATAATACAATCGTTTTTGTTTGACTTGTGTGGTTTTGAGGTTGTCATGCAGATTTTTCCTAACAAAATCACGCACCAACGCAGGACTCTTTTGCCGCAGCATTTTCTCCAAGTTAGTAATTCCTGAGAACAGGTTTGATGAACAGAATCCACAAAAGAACAAATTCATGTTGCTTTATTCTCAAGATTGTACACATGATTGTGCATGTTATGTCATCGTTTTCTGATCGTATTCTTCTACCATTCTTGAGATGTGCCCAAAACCCTTTGTCCAACTCTCTCTGATCTGGCGTACTTAAACCAAGTGGGTAAATTGTAATTGATCAACCATTGTGGCTAGAGTATGCTAGAATTCCATCTCCTACTTCGGTAGTTTGTCTATGTTGGTGTGCAGTTTTCAGTGGCAATTTGTCTGCCACATGGAATGTCTTTAACGGCTCATATGCAATGATTCTACAGCTGTCCTGACCCAATTAGTTGGCATCACCATCGGAGAAAACAAGAGTACTGACTCCATATTGGACTTATCATAGTTGTTTGCAATGATTGATCGAAAGGGTATATAATTGGTCATCAACTGCTTTTTAGCAGCTTCAATTGATCTTTCGCAAGGGTTAATTGTGTCACATCGTTTTGTCGATCAGACTGTAACCATAGCAATCAACTGCGGTGGCATGTTTCGTTTCACCTAACACCTGCGCACGTCTGGTTGTGTTAGAGAGGGATCAGTACCGGCCACTGCTCAGCCTATGAGCGGCTGATGGCCATGGTTTACAATTGCAAACCATCGCTAGTCACCACTAGTCATCATCACTCATCAGCCATTCTCAATCATGATGAGAGTGATGGTGGTTAACAACAACACAGAGTAACACATCAACAACTTGTTGATAGAATTCTATCATCACTACAGAATAACCTCAACAATGAGCCACAGCATGTCTTTGCAAAGAATCAGCTTCAGGGGTTACATGATGCAAAGTAGCGTGCAGTGCTAAAAGCTTTGCAAGATGTATGAATGGATACGCATCCACTGTATGCTATGTGAGAAATTATGTATGATTATGTATGCACACACAATTATACAAACATATATTATACACAAATATGCTGTAACAATCTGTTTCTATCTGTTTGTATGTGCATATCATATATGGGTATTTCTCAAAATAGGGGTACCCGAAAATCATCCATTACAAAAAAGTAATAGTAATAGTGGTAATCCAGCCATTTTGGGGGTCCCCTATTCTGAGAAACACCCATATGGTGGTTTCTTAAAATGGGAAAGCTGGTTTATTACGTGACTATAAATGACTATTAGTGCATGTTTGGGGAGTACCCCTATTCTCAGAAATACCCATATACTAGTTGTTTAGTCATAACTCTGTTGGCTATTATCCCCTATCAACCATCATAATCCCCTGTAAAGCCCGCATCCCCTATTTTGAGAAACACCCATATGGTGGTTTCCCAAGCCATAGGGAACCTCAAAACTGGTTGGTATCTTACATATAAAAGGATATATATCCATGCAACGATGTTATAACAATGATACTGAATCCCATAATATCATATTGTTTTGGTGATATCTTGTTATACCTTATTAATCCACTAATATCCATAGAATGATCCAGGTGCCAATTTTTCGCTGCAGGCTCCCCGCGATGCGCGTCGCACCAAGTTGCATGTGGCCGCTGGACCGCCACGCGACGTCCTGGGGATCTTCGGCTTGGACAACACCGACCTAGGCGGCAAGGCAGCCAATGAGGCTGGCAAAGATAATGGCTAAGGATAGACAGTGACTAGTTCATGGTGACTGTTTGATGCTAGTTGATATAATGGTTGATAATGGTTTCATAGTGGTTGAGAATGGTTTCATTGTGGTTGAGAATGGTTTCATGTTGGTTGAGAATGGTTTCATAGTGGTTGAGAATGGTTTCATTGTGGTTGAGAATGGTTTCATTTTGGTTGATAAATGTTGATAATGGTTTTTCATAGTGATTATGTAACTATTAACCAACTAATGGTTGATACTGGTTTCATACAATGTTGCCTGTAGTGGCTGAAAATCTTTGTGGTAACAGTCAATAGATCGTAGCACAGGTTCCCTGGTTCACTGCTTCAGAGTGGTTGATCCATGTTGATCCGATAGGCCAAACTTCAGCATCCCGAAGTGTACAGAATTCGTCGCACCGCAGAGGTTGGAACCACCATCTGCGCCAAAAAATCAACCCCCCATCCCGGACTGTCGTCAGGTAACATGTCAATCAAAGCACGAGTCTACTGATGATGAATTAAGTAAAAGGGAAATTGGAACTGACTAACAAGACCTGAATCAGGAACTATTGAAATATCTCTTCATCCCCTGTGAATTGAGGTCAATCCAACACCAAGGACATTTGTTTCTGCTAATTCCAGCATTTTTCTTTAATCCAGCTGAACCTTGCTGAATTTTTATATACTCCCTGGCTCCCTGGACACCAAAAAAACTCCGAGTTTTTTTGCGCACAGTACTGATGTCTCCAAATCACTGTGTGGTTTGACAAGCCATGTGGCTATGGGATGTTATGGGTAGTGAGTACTCGGTGGAGTTGTGCTTTTCCTGAGATAATCAAATGCAAATCCCAAACTCCAGAAACAGTGCCCGCTCACACTTTGGACGCACAAGCCGGCAAAGCGCATAATTTTGAATCATCGATGCGGGTATATCGATAAATGGTATGAACAAATGGATTTGAGACTTTGCATCATCCTTGTGTTTCGAAACCATTCTATCAGGAAAGTCTTACTAATTAGAGCCTAAGATCAACTGCTAAGAAGGGCCCTATGACACCTGCTCTGTCGTCACGCCGTTCCTTGATATCCTGAGATCAAAACGATGAATATTGACAGACCTCCAGCATTTTCAAAATGCAGCATATGAGCTCAAGACCTTCCGCATGAATCATGTTCACACAAAGCACGTTTGATTTTATGCCCCCCTTTCGCTGTCCTTGTAAGTTGGCCCTTAATTAATTACTCCACATGCTCACCAAACCATATTGTGGCTTCTTAAAATAGGGGTAACCCAAATCATCCCATAGTAACTAGTTCTAGTAATAAACCATTATAACCATGGCTTCTTAAAATAGGGGTAACCCAAATCATCCTAACTAGTTCTAGCAATAAACCATTCATTTGTAGGAGTTCCCAATTTGAAGAAACCACCGGCAGTGGACCTGATAGCTGGGCTCCCGAACAAAGATCCAGGAACTCTGGGTCTCGGTAATGTCGACACACCAGGAGAAGGTGCCATGTCTCACGTCACGGTGCCAGTGATGCGCAAGCGTTGTGAGGTGCGTGTGTGGTATTCCGCTGGTGAGTTTCGTTACCCACCGCCCAGTATAGTCATGTCTACCTTAAGTGGTACTTAGCATAGTTATAATCTAACTTCACTGACTTGGGAGTACCACTCCGCATGACGTGGGGTACACAATAAACTAGGAGAACCCATGTTTCTCAGACCATTTTCCAGGAGCCCCGAAGAATTCACAGACCTGAAAAGCAGATCATCTACTGTGGGTCAAACCCATTGAAATTCCCATGTTGAACTGCTTGGTGAACCCATATCAACCCCTCTGGAAAGAGCGCAAGTCAATCAACCATCCCAAATAGTTGGGAAAACAAAACATGAAACCAAAACCACCAACCAGATTTTATCTCTTGATTAACGAACATCCTGCACAAACCAGATTGAACCAACCAATGAACCGTTCAACATAATAAAACATGAAACTTAACCAGATTAACCAACCCACTAACCAACCCACTAACCAACCCACTAACCACCCCATTGACCAACCCACTAAGCAACCCATTAACCAGATTAATCAGGATAACTAATCACCCAAATATCCTCACTCCAATCCCCCAAAAGTGCAGCTCTCACCAGTGCCGAGCACCAATCCCCTCCCAGCCCTTGCGCCTCATCCGCCGGTCTCCCCGGACACCCGTGAAGCCGTTGGAGGAGGTGTGCCGTGCATTCTCCAGCAGTTCCTGGGGTTTCGCAACGGGTTAGTACCCATCCGGGTTTGCACACAGATGAAATCATATATCATATATATGTGAAAATAAATATGTCTATATACAGTTCAAAAGAGAAAGATATAGATATACAAGATATATAGTATATGTGTATTCTACATATAGTATACATATGATATAAAATATGTGTGTATTTGAAATCAAATGTATTATACATACAATATATACATATATGTTTTTATAGAGTGTATATATGTTTGTATGATGATGAGATGTTTCATTATATTAGATATGTTCACACATGTAGTGTAGATATATACATGACATGCGAAAAACGCGTTCTACATTATATTATATCAGATCACGCCGCCTTCTTGTCTTTATCATTTGTCCTGTTCCGCACCAGATTGCTGACTCACAAGTGGATGTCAACTTGGTTCTGAGTGGGGACCCAGTGAAAGTGGGCAACAGTTGGGTCATCCAGTTGAACTATCCAGGGCTAGTTTACCGATGAAGTGGACTTAGCGGCATTCTTGTTATGCTCACTCACATCATTACTTCTTTCACCAAGTTGGTACTTTTGATCGATTACATGTTGACCGCGATCCGCAAGAAAGATCCATACTGGGCAAGTATGAACATCTTCAGTAGTTTCAAACATCTTAGTGGTCCCTTTCTTTAGTCCTACAGCCACAAAATCTCGCAAGAAGATGCACCTTGTCGCCTGGAGGTGTTCATATTCACCTCCCGAGCTTCCCATCGCTGTTACCAGGGGTCTATGAAGGGTTGCTGCTTGGTGGTTTCAACCCTTATGAAAAATATTTGTTGATACTAGAGAAGGGTTGAAACCAACAACCAGCTATTGGTTGGTGTCATTTGACCAACTTGGTTAGTACTAGATACTAGTGTTCGGGTGGGAAATACTCAAATATTCGCACTATTCACCACTACTAACACTAGATTATTCACATACTAGTAGTATCATTTGTCAATACAAGGGAAGTACTGGATTGTTCGCCACAATAACCAACTATTCGTCAAGACAAGACAACCCTAGCGAACTGTAATCACTATCCACAAATTTACTAGTATTATCGAAAGTTGTTCACAAATGCTGATTTGGTTCACCATTACTAACCATTGGTTGTTAACAAATACTATACCTACAGTAAGTAGAAAACTACTATCTAACCTGGCACTTACCACCATTACTAACTACTACTATAACATACTTACTATCTTAGAAAAATGTTGATCTTAGAAATTTCTTGCTAATAGCAAAATTACATATAACGATGGTTAATCTTCGAAAATTGCTCGTTCACCAGTACTAAGCACCCCATGGGTCCATCCTTGGTGCTGATAGGGCCGTCCCGGCCGAGTTTCGCCGCTCACCGTGACGCGAGACGTGGGCACCTCGGACGGCTGCAGTGATGGGTGGCCCACCGCTGTGGTGAAGTCACGGTACGTTTGGAATTGAACCGGGGGTTTGTAGGGGTTTATAGGAGTTTATAGGGATTAACCCAGGGGTTTATTATAAAGTAAAATGCTATAAGGGTTATGGAGGTTATAACTGATAACTATTGAGTTAACTAGGGGTTTGTAGGGGTCAATTGGTTAATAAGAAGAGTTAACAAGGATTGAGAAGGGATAATTCCCACCATTTGGCAATAAGGGTTCACAAGAGTTAACAAAGGTTAACAAGGGTTAATAAGGATTGACAGAGGTCAATCAGGGTTGACAAGGATTGATCAGGCAAGGTTAACCAGGGCCACGAAGGCTTAATAACGGTCAACCAGGGTTGATACGGGGTAACAAGGATGAATTGGTTATCAATCTTAATCCCTTCAACCTGATAAACTCATGTTGAACAAGCAACAAGGCATTGATGGTTGATTCCTAACAATGTGGTAGCAATGAATTAATGGTCCATGGTTGTCAAATACAGTAGTCGGTTATGAACAACCATCCGTTCAATGTGAAAGAAATGCTGCTCAACAAGGGTCAGTTGTTGGTTACTATGGCTGAAAATCAAGAAATGTTTTTGATAGTGGTGGATTGATAGCTGAACAGGTCAATTTATCGTCGATGTGCATGATCATAAAATGGCTAATGAATCTGTCAATGATGGTCAAGAATAAGTCTGTTTAAGGATTGCATGCACAGTAGCATCATTCGCAATAGCGGCAAGAATGACGAGAACCAGAACAAAAACAACCATAATCAAATGGCTATGGGTCAGTTCACCCTCTACCCCTGGTTCCCATCATTAACCATTGTTTTCCCTATGACATTGTTGCTGAAGAATCCTTGGCCATTTAGGGACCCATACCCAAATTAAAGTGTCACGACGATAAAGTCACACCAGCTGTCTGTCTGTTTGTCTGTACTTGAAAACACTTGCTGTGCACCGGCTACTGCTAGTTGCTGATGGTACTTGTCCATCATCGTTTGTTACAAAGTTATGAGGATTCATAGAAAACTTGTTGCACCCGTCCCCCTGGGTCAGAGATGCAGATGTGCAAGCGAAGCAATGCTTGCTAGCAAGCTATGTTGCCCGTCATTGATGCCTCAACAGAATTTGTGAAGCTTGAGAAACAATCCGAAATGGCTTTCGAGGGATCGCCCCCATTCATGGCTCCTACAACCATCAAATAATCATCAATGCAGAGTGGTACCCCCCTCCCTGGTTAGATGAGCTGGTTTATAACCCACCATCCAGTATAGTAACATGGCAGTGGGTCAAAACCCTACCCCTGGTTCCCCTATCATTAACCATTGGTTTTCCTATGGTTTTGTTGGTTATTAACCCCCATTATTGGTTGGATAACTGCTTGACCCATAGCCACATCTACCCCGACTGGTACCCTAGTGATCCAACCAAAGTTCGCCGGCTGCTGCTCCGCTTCATGGGCTCCGGACCCAAGAGAAGAGCAAGGAACCAACGCGAGGACTGAAGGGCTGACGCTTGGCTCATGGTGAACCGGCAACGTGTTGGTTCTGGTTGGTTGGGGGTGCTGGTTGGTTGGGGGTGCTGGTTGGTTGGGGGTGCTGGTTGGTTACTTGATGGTTGGTGATTGGTTGATGGTTGATTGATGCTTGCGTGTGGTTATTAGCAGGCGTCACTTGTAGTTGGTTCATGGAGGCAACCAGCACTCGTGGGTGATGATGTTGTTGGTTGCTGTCGGGTGTCAACCATATCTGACCAACAGGTGCAAGTTTGTAAACAAACAAAACTGGCTAATCGTGATGATAATGATGGTGATGTAGATACATCAATCAAAATGATACATGTATATATAATTTGAATAAATAAATATATATATCAACCCTTCATATACTCTCTGGTCAACTACCCTCAAGACCTGGAAACTACATCACGACCAAACACTTCAACACCTAGAAGTGGATCACGAACCACCAAATGAGTCAAAGTCTGGGTTTTGATGTATAGTTCGCATGCATAGACACTGCAACCTCTAGAAGGGTACCCTGACAATGTGGTGCTGTAGAGATTGTATACACCTTATGCAAGCTTGAAAAAGGACCCTGTACTTCTTGTAAACATTTTCAAAAAGAACCCACAATAGCCGATACCAGGATGTTTACGTACTGGAATTGTGGTGAGATGTGGTATTCAATCATCATCTTCATCATCATAGACTGATCATTGTAGATGTGATGCAACCCAGACTTCTACCACATATGTACAACAAATAAAGTATGCGCACGTCTGTCTGTCCGATATTTGTGTATCGATGTAAATAATAGCATATCAATGTGCCTGCATACATGTGTTTCCCCATTGTTTGTCTTACATCAACTAATTCAGCATAAACGCATAGGCCTGGCTTTGCACTCCACAAACTTGTGTGGAAATACATATCAGGCATCTACGTTGGCGTAGATATTTATTCTCTCACAAACATCCCATGTGTTGACCCAGATCATTGAATCATAGTTGATTATAGTTGATTCATATCATTCGATCAGTCCACATGTGACATCATGGGAATGTCCGCAACGGTGCTATTCCTTACAAGAATTATTTATTGTTTCTAGGCAAAAGCAGTGGTTCACCAAATCAATGGACACACCCTGTTTCCTACTGGCAGACAGCAAAATGATCGTAGAGTAATTCGATGGTTGGAAACAGGTTCAAAAGTTTCTCGGCATTGCTTGTGCATTATTCTCCATCTACTTCTAAACACATGAACATATGTATAATAGGCGTAAAAAATCACCCCTTTCTGAACGGTTCAACTGGGTCGTCCAACAAAATATGGTGTCCATTTCCGGAGCATCTAATTACCAGCGATCATTGCATACGTTATCAACATGCGAGTGCCGTATTGAAATTGAGTACTGGTTTCTCTTGGTAAATGCGTCTCGTTCGATGCCATGCGACTCTCAGTAGATCAAGGACTGTAGAAGCACGTTGACTAACACTGAACATGGAGGGACAACCTGAAACCTACTCATTATCATCATAAAAAACAAGCCATCAGCTCTTGAAAATCTATTGATATCTATTGACATTGATTACTAATTACTATTGATTCGTGACTACTATCAGCACTTGTTCTTGGTTATCAATTAGCCAACTTATTCTTTGTTAAATTGTTGATCCAACAATTATAATAACATGGCTTATTGACCAACTGCTAGTTACCCTATGGCTTGTTGCTTCGTCGAATGATCCATTGCTGATTGCTGCAGGTGTCCCCTTGGAACAGCTAGGCCACCACACCGCCTTCGTGCCCTGAGCATTGCTGAGCAGCTTCTGAGAAGGTGTAACTGGACCCAACAAATCAGCACCACGAGCTCACAAGGTATGCCAGGAGCAGTAGGCTATGATCAAGTATCAAATATGATCACTAATACTATCAGTTGAACTGCTGACAACCAACAATTATAGAAATTGATATGCTGCTTGAGCACACTGGATGTACATAGATACTATGAATATTAGCAATGTCTATACTTGGTCAGCAACTAATAATATTGATATAAATGTTTGTTTAAACGAATTCATACTGAATGATACATCAATAGATATCAATATAATGTAACTTGACCAATGATTATTGTTTCAGGATATACCAAATGATGGCCAAATAGCAAGAAGATTAGACTACCAACCATCAGTAATCACCGTTTCTGACAGATAGTGGTGGTACCGCAATCTGTTGCTTCATGGTGGCAAATGGATGGCTGCTTCTCATGATGATTGATCATGCTAATTCTCCCAAAGATGTCGGCCATGATGATGGGTAATGATGTTTCTTGACGAAGAATCATACTACTTGGATTATGGCCATGATTAGCAACCACTTACAAATGGCTATGGGTCAAAACCCCGTACCCCTGGTTCCGATCATTAACTATTGTTTTCCCTATGACATTGTTGGTTATTACTAATGGTTAATATTGACCCACAGCCACATAGTTGGTATATATCCCCTATACTTGTTGGTTAATTATTAATTATCCCCCATTATTAATCATTAACCAGCTATTATTGGTTGGTGAACTGCTTGACCCACAGCCAAATCCTTCTACCATAATTCTGCTGCTTTCCTGGGGGACCATTGTATCGGTCGGCACACCAAAGACAAGGTGGGGGCAACCACGCTCAAGTTGGGTCACCGCTCCAACGCCGCTGAACCAGCTGAACCTTGGCACCGTTCGACCAACAACCATCATTGACCATTGGCCAACCACTAACCAACCACTAACCAACCACTAACCAACCATGAACCAACCATAAACCAACCGTTCATCATTCACCAACCATGGGACGCCCTTGTCATTGTCAAGAGACGAGCTTGACTCAGCGCCTCGGCGCGTCACCGCTCGACTTGAAGCAGTGGAGGCTGTACAGTCAGTTCTGGCTCAGTTCAAGTTCCGGCGAGTTGTGGGTATATTATAAGATAATATATCTATCAATATCTAGCAAGAAATAAGCAAGAAAATAGCTTGCAAGTATAGTTCCGGCTGGTATAAGTTGTTTTGTATATGGCGAGTTGGGTCAAGCAGTTAACCAACAAAAATAGCTGGTTAATGGTTAACAATAGGGCATAATAAGTAACAAGTATAGGGGATATATACCAACTATATGGCTATGGGTCAAGCAGTTAACCGTCAACAATTGGGGTTAAGTTCACCAACAAAACTATAGGGAAAACAGCCTGGTTAATGATGGGGGAACCAGTATATAAGATAAAGATTGATAAATATCTAGCAAGAAATTGATTGTATTATCTAGCAAGAAATCATAAATTGATATAGATAAGAGATTGAACCACTTATTCCTGGGGGATCATATGAATAATCCCATGATGTGATTGAAGATTATCATTGCCATCGACTGCGTCAACTCTGAGGGCTCAACTCTCATCCACCTGCAGCAAGGAATCGAATCGTGATTTCTCCGGTGCTGGTAGTGCTGCTAGAATTCTCATTCTAAAGGGGGTTGTGATAATCGTAATGATGATTTTACGGTAATGAGAATGATTCTAAAGGGGTTATAATGAATCATTCTTCATTCAAATGATGATTGGTAAGTGATCTCTCTGAGAAACAAATCAAGATAACCACTATATCTCTATTGTGCTTACTAAACCACGATAGTCAGTGCTCTCTCTCTCTCTTTCCACAAATGATGGTTTCTCAAAAATTGGGGTACCCCAAAATTATTCTGTACTACTTACTCATAGTAATAGACCAACCATTCTTGAAGGTACCCCTATGGCTTAAGAAACCACCAAGTTGTGGAGGTCCATCAACATGGCTTCGTTGCCATAGTCCAGGAAGGCCGTCAACGATTTCAATCTTCGCAAGATTGGGATACCATGGGATACCTGGCAGGCGCAATATTATCCAAGGGGGAGCAACTACTTCTGTGGTCAGTCATCCACCAGTCTGCATCGTTGAGATCTGCACGTGTATGTCCACATAGCTTGGCGAGCCAAGCTATATCCATAACTCCAATCATAATCAATGTCCATGGAGACTATCTGTACGGCGTGGTATTTGAGTGAAATGGAGATGTATGTTCTACCATCAGTGCCTTTTTTCCAACACTCCTAAAGTGGCAGGTTTCCCTCTGCCAATGTTTGTGACACTTGGGGCTATGCCAATACAAGCAGTATCTTCCCCGTTGGTCACTTCCCCTAACCATTTTCAACCAGCCTATTGTTAGTGAATCATTGACTACTCTGGATTCACCTCTTTTTGTCGACTATTGATCCAGTTACCATGATCGTGAAAAAGGTGCATTCTTGTTCATTGTTGTTCATGAATCGATCTTTTCAGCACTAGTACTACTGAGAAAAGGATTCATCACAAACCATTTCAGGTCAAGGCACTCCCTCAAGGGGGGCCTGGCTCCTTACGCTGGGCAGCTGGGCAGCGCCCCAACCACCACCACGCCGCTTGGCACCACGCCACCAGGGTCGCCACCTCGGAGCTCAGCTTCCAGAAGAGCGCTTCGAAGAGCAGCTCCGTGGGCACATCCCCGGTGAGGCTCAGCCTGGCCACGGTGCATCGCCAGGTCCAGTTGGGGAGGGCAGAAGCACGAGTGGTGGTTCACTGCTTGGTGGTTGAACTACCATCGTTAGTTAATGGTTAATTGTGGAGAATTTGGGCTTATAATGGTTTTGTCATGGCAGTTATAGGGCAGAACCCAGTGGTTAATCATGGGGGAGAACAGAACAATAATGGGGAACCAGCAGTTGTAGGGCAGCATCATGCCCAACAGGTAGTTAGGGGAAAAACAGAACACCATAGTGGCAGTTATAGAGCAGAACCAAGTGGTTCATCATGAGGGAGAGACTAGAACACCAGTTTGATCAGTTTGGGTTGTTCTTCCTATCTGTGTATCTATTCGATGTATGTTTTGGTCACATGTTTCTTATCATTTCTTATCCGTATCTTTAAGTATTGCTTCCATCTCTGGTTGTCTTATTCTATGGGCCTTTTGTTAATATGTTTCGCCTGAAACCATCTTGTACCGCCTGATTCATCTTGATTCTAGGCTTCAGGATGGGAGTTATTGAGATACCAGTGGCTCAGTGGGCTCACCTATGGGTCGGGTCTGCCACTGGCTGCAGACTCGGTTCCACATGTTACACTTGGTCAGGACAGGTACGGTGCAGTTTGCGGCTTGAAACTTTGGGCGAATTCACAATTGAGCTGACATTGACTCATGCTCACAAGGAGTAATGTGTATTAATTTGCTAAGAACTGACATTCCATAATTTACAACGGCAAACGGCTGTACAATGTGTGATGACAATGGTTCACACAGGTTCAAAATCAACATGGATTTGTCTGGCTTACGAGCGACTTTGTCATAGACATAGTTATATACATAGCTGGTTCGGTCGTGGAATACGCAAGGCTTGCAGCCGAAGATGACGGACGTAGGTCAAGATTGAATGGTTTCCCACGAGAGAGTCGCCAGTGTTTTGACTGCCCTACGGATTTTGATCGGACTTCATCAATTGATTGGAACGCGGAATGAGCAAATTACTAGATGACACCAAATAATCAGATCTTCATTCTTAGATACTTGGCCGGAACTTGTTGGGAAGGGCCAGTTCAAGCATCCATAGTCACCAATGAACCAGGTTTCCTGCTGTTGCTCATATTCCTCATCACTCCTCGTCTCGTGGTTCCTCCAATGGTTCCTTCAGTGGTTCCTCTCATGGTTGCCCCAACGGTTCCTCCAATGGTTCCTCTAATGGTTCCTCCACACTTCTTTTGGTCAGGGCGCTTCTTCAACTTGTCCGTGGACATGTGAGGGAAGCGAAGTTGCTCCTGTCGGGCAAACGCGAACATCAAATCTGCACAGCACCTCTATCATATATCCACGATTTTACTTCATTTTGTTAACATGTAGCACGTAGCTTCAGGTCATCACTTCATATCACTTCGAATTCCTAATGATCGTAGCTTCTTTGATGTGTAGGCTAGTTGGGGCTTGTTCTCTGCGATATAACCATCGCAATCAGCCTTGTCAGTGGGCGGACCTCCAAGCATCCACCATGGTGAAGGACCCCATGCACTTGCGCAGGTGGCACGGCTGCAACCATGGATAGACACTGGACACGGCGCCCCACCGGGCGGTCCAGAAAGGGCATGGCCAAGCGGCGCTTTTCTTCCACCGAGGAGGAATTCGCTGTGGACCAGCCTGAGCTGCTGATCTCCCAGCAGTTCTTCCGGTTGGTTTCTCTACAGTGCCCTAGCATGTGCGCAACGACGTTGTTAGGGCCATAGCTGTGAGTGAACAACAACTAAGGAAGAATCAGAGCATGCCGATGTTTTATCCCAACGTGCGGTTCAGTGGTGAAAGTGACATGAACAACACTGTTTTGAGGTACATCTGATGCGCTTACCAAGCCCTTTCAAAAATGTCAAAGTAAACTAGAACATCGGCCTATGGTAGCCTTATATTAGCAAACGGATGTAAGTGGGCAAGTTTACCATCACTGGTAGCTTCTTACTTATCTATAGACATGGGTATTGCAGTTCATGAAGATTTGAATCTGAATGTGATAAATACACCATTGATCTGTGGGGCTGTCAGGACCCTCAAAGTCGGCTTTATCAGAAACCAATCATGGGGGCTAAACCAGAAGGCAAAAGATACGAAGTTGTCTAACCAATCTTTTGAGGATACCCTCCCTCCGTTAGTTGTCAACCATCATTCACCAGTTTTGTCCAGTGTTGACCAATTTGGCTGTGGGGCAAAACCCCCGTCCCATATCGTTCCTTGAGGAACTTCCCCAGATGACAAAACTAGCCAAACTGTTGAGATGTTCACCAACCATCACCAACCCAATTTTGGGGTTGGTTCATATGACCGGCCCATCCCCATTTGTGAACAACAACCCATTTTTCATGGCTGGAAACAAGCACCAAGACTTACCAAGACTTCATAGACCTAAGATCTCGTCAAATGGATCCACCGGCCATCCACTGCCAACCAAAACCAGCTGGAACGTCCACCCAGCACTAAGCTTTGCACGCATGAAGATGTCGAAAATGTGGTCTTCGTGCAAGTTCCAAGCGTCGTGCTTGGCCTTACGGCGGGTCAAGCCAGCAGCGACCCCATGGCTTTCCATCAGGCACATCCGGCAGGCACGTCTGCTTCGGCTATTCATCATGCTTAGAGTCCCCTCTTCATACCCGAAGCGGTGGGTTTCTGATTGCCCCCATCAAGCTTTCGGGTTCATTCCAGAGTTCTGTTACCCAAGATTTCCAGTGTAAACCATGTCACAATTAGATTCCCCAGTGGTATAAACCATAAAATTTGCCAACCAAGTACAAACATGTCTAAACCATAGAAAGTGCCAAAACATCATGGCAGCCCATTGGTTGTTGCCATATCCTTGCGTTTCGCTTGTCCATTGCTCACCTGCGATGGCCGAGATGAGCTGGGGATCCCCGCCAGCTCAATCATCGCGGCCTGTGACAGGTTGCTGAAGTCCTTGGTGCGACGCAGCGACACCAAGCAACGGGCATCCATAACGACACAGGCTTGACACTATGTCACAATGTAACTGTACGTACACATCAAAACGTGGAAGTGTCTTGGTATAGGTGCTCAAAGATGGTTTGTCGTGCTTGCCTGTCTTTGTAGGTTGATTTACTCTACTTGGACAACATGGTTTATAGAATGTTTTTGGTATGGATCGGATCCCAAATCAGCTACGAAGTTCGATCAAGTTTGTCTCCCTTGAAAACGCCCTTCCAATCTCACGCATGATAACCATGCTGGCAAGTACTTTACTGACCACCTGACATTCGTCACAGCTGCGTGGTAGTCAACCCAGTCACATGGTCATCTCCGGCCCTGGTTACAACCACGGCTATTACCCCAGGAGACCCCCAACTTGCCCAAGCCGGTATCCCACCTCAGACTCCAAGATGTGGTCGTCCGTGACCTGTGGCTAGCGCTTTTGACGTCTTTTGATGCGTCGGACAGTAGTGATGGTCCATGATGGTCCATGACGAGGAGCCATGGTTGATGATAAGCCATGGCTGGTGATTCTTAATCATCGTCAGTGATAGCTACTGATGGTGAATAATTGATCCCTATTGACAATTTCATCACTTCATGATGGCTAATGCTGTTGGTTTCATGGTTCTTGATTGACTATGGGAAATGTGGCTGAGGGTCCTTGATGGTTACTGACGCTTAATGGTTGTTCATCAGGCTTGGAGATGGTTGGCTATGCTTGAGAATGGGTACCGTGGCTGGTAAGGCCTAGTCAACGATTGATTCACATATGTTTACCAACCATTGGGTAGTTTCTCAAAATAGGGGTACCCCCAAAATCATCCTTTATATGATTTCTATTTATATAGTAACAGTATAATTAATAGTAAGCCAACCATTTCTTGGCTTCCCCATTTTGAGAAACCACCATATAGTCACCAACCCTTGGTTGAAATTGTCAACACTGCCTAATGTTGGTCAGCATGGGTATGGCTGTGGGTGCCCTAGTACCCCTGCTGTTAATATCTCATGGCTTTTGGATGCTTGGTTTATGGCCCATAGACCTATGGTCTGATTCTGCCAGGTTCTCTACCGAAGCCCCCCAAGCCACCGAACGCTTACAACAACGCTGTTGGGTGTTTTTTGGGCGGTTCGCAATCACCCCCAAGCCTTACACCAAGCATAGGGCAGGTTGAATGAACACTTGCCATTTGCTATGACCATCCTTTCAGCCCAACCATTGGCTTTGCAGGGGAGCTTCCTGCCCCTCTCAGAGGTCGAAATTCTGCACGAGTCTCAGCAACTTCCCTTCAACAATAGCTAAAACTTTTTACCAACTCCGAATAGAAATTACGAAAATGCCATTCCATCCATTCTTAAGGCATCACTGGTGGTGTTGCAGTGACAATGGTGTACCTGTACATCATCTGCAGATTAGGAAGCAGTGGTTGCGACATACCCCAACTAACGATGCAGGAAGTCCTGCCAAAAGCTGCTTGCACATTTGGGGCAGTCAATTGCCAGCCATCCAACCTCACCATACGAAGGCCGTATCCCATTGAGCATGCCTGAGGAACCAGCCTCAAGAGTGAGAGGCTGGGCTTCATGGCCATCATCAACCCTCAACAAAATCTCGTGAATAGTTTATTGATTGGACAAATGACCGCCATCAACCACCTCATAGCCATCATACCCTAGATGGGTTCATAACCATCATCAACCAATAGTTGAATGACACATCTCCCACCCTACATATGGCGGGCCCCCTTCCCGGGAAGCGGCCGGGTGCCGGGTGGCAATGAGCTCAATGCACTTGTCGATCAACTTGCTGAGTTGGTACTGGATCCCAATCTGCAGAGCCGCAACAACAACCTACTGCTGCTGCTGCTGCTTCTGGC
>VSDK01016286.1:75002-118840 GCA_009767595.1 Symbiodinium kawagutii | reverse complement strand
CTGCTGCTGCTGCTGCTGCTGCTGCAGCAACAACTACAGCCACAACCACACACAGCACATATGTGTGCGTGATTGTGTGTATCTGAATATGATTCTAGTCATGTTTTCTTTGAACGTCGAATTTCATGCCATCTCCAAACGAGCACAAACAAATTGATCCAATCTCGCACGACATCATACAACAGGCTGTGATACTATGTGGGATCCTTCATCATGATTGAGGAAAGATATCTACAGCTGCAAGAATTGCATTTTCGGGGAGCTCTGCCAACCCTGTTTTTCCACACTGCCATGCAAACGTATTGTCTACGTCATCACTCGCCTTCTTCCGGCATTTCAGCCAGTGTCACTTCACCCATTGTTGGTTGACCAACGCCGCGGCGCACAAACAGAAAGTACAAAACAATTCGATGTAGGCATGGAATTCATTGGAATTCATTGGAATTCCTCTCATGAATTTCAATGACGTAAGCCACTGCTGATCTCAGAATGATCAGCACCACTCGGAAACTCATCGGCGCTTTCCGCGTCGGATTCCCGGCTCGCTGTGCCGCTGGCACCGGTGCCACGAAGCTCCAAGCTGGCAGCACCAAGCTCCGGCGCATCCGAGTCCTGCCTCTGGGTGCATTTTCCGAGGGCAAAATGGGGTGAGGCTGGGGCCATTTCTTGAATCATGAACTGTCCACTTAGATACCCATCTTTACAGATATTGTGTAGGACATAAACTTTTAAACAGCTATGTGCGGCCAATCTGTCCACAGCAGCTGGGAACAAAATTGTCCAACAGAGTTGGCAGTTGGGCCCCCGGTGCCCAGCTATTCACATCCTGACCACACTGGTGGGATGTAAACTACCCACTTCTGTGCTGTTTTGTAGCTCGACCCAGCGTGTCAGTTCCCTGGTCAGAGTTCTATAGCCGTGGTTTAGACTCACCAAGGCCTACCTTCAAGGCCAAGGGTCATGGATCAGGACGACTCATTGACCCTTTCAAACCATGATCAGCCATCATTGCCCTTCATCACTGCACATCCACCAGCTTATAAACCAACAATAGCCATCATTGATTTTCAGCAACCACAAATCGCTGACCATTAAGCGTCAGTGCTACTCATCAACCACTTACGAAGAACCACTATATAAACGTTACTACTCATCAACTAACATGAACTAACAATGCTACTCATCCACCACTCATCGTCAACCGTCCATTACTGACCATGACTCAACCGTCCTTCATCACAGAGCCCCATGGCAAGCGCCCCATGAAACTCCACGTCGTGGTTCAGGTGTCGGAGCGATACCACATCAAGACCTGAAACCATTGGGTGCAGCTGGTCTGTTGCCATCCCCCAGCCGCTGTATGGTTCATGTTCACCAGAGCTATAGAGGACCCACAGCCATATGGTTGATTGGCAAATATATAGTTGGGAAACTGAATTGTGAGTGCTACAGCCCTACAGCATTCATGAATCACATGGGTACAAGATAATAAAGCAGGGCAGTGGGGTAACATGGACGGACCAATTGCACCACAAGAACGATCTCTCTTCGAGCTCCAAGTAATTTAACTTCAGGGAAAACTTGCCGGAAATCCAGCGAAGTGGCAAAGAATTTCCTGAGCGATACTAAGACCACCTTTCAGCCAACATTCTGAAGCTGTCCAATCCCGAAGCCACCCATTTCCCCCTTAAAACAAACCTACGGTACCGACCAATTCTTAGAACCGACCAGTCACCTCGGAGATGCAACAAAGCCATGGCTACGTGCCAAGCCGGGCAACCAATGGGCCTCACCAAAAGATGGTGTTACAAATGAAAACCATTGGTTGAGTGGAGGTGCCACTATGGCTTGGCACATACCCAAATGACAAATCAATAATGACACATCAATTATATATATATATATATATTAAAAAAAATAAATGATCAAAGTGCTCCTTGTCCTCGCTGGTACTAAAAAAGAGTACATAACTCGCTCCAAGTCACACGATGGTTGAGCGTATCGGCCACAGTAAGATTCACCGGCGTACCCAGGGTGACATCAAGACCTGCAGGTGCAATCATTGATGCATTCTGTCAAAAATGCTCATACTGTCTGCAAGTGTAGTGGAAAATCCCAAAGACAATTGAAGAGCTTGGGGTCATTCCGTCTATGACAATTGAGTGCGTTTAGATCGTGGGGCGTACAAATAGCAAAAGGAAAATGAGGACCAGGAAGGTTTGCAATGCCATGTGGACCCCTTAGATATTCAAAACATACGTATGTTCGGAGATTTGCGTGAGGTAAATGAGCATTGTTCAAATCCTATCGCAGAGAATTGTGCTTCCACAGGTTTGTTGAGAGCGAAAAACCCTCCCTACATCCAGATCGGAAGCTACCATGGTCATGGGTCAACATGATTGGATAACCCAAATGAGCACCTGACTAGTGGGAAATCCATCTTGAACAGACCGTGTTTGAATGCAAATAACCAGCCATGACAAAACTTGAGGTGCTTTTTCTGAATATGGATCCACCATCATCCTATACCACCATCATCCTATACTGATACCCTCAACCAAGACAACCCAGGCGTTGAAATTATGGATTCTCCAGCGATTCCCCGAGGCTTGGCATGGAGGGCTCCATCAAGCTGGACGCCATCCTGGTCCCATCGCACCGCCTGTGGGGCCTAAGAAGTGGTAGATGGGCGGATTGTCACCGGAGGGGTTCCTCAGCATGGCAGGTAGGGAACGCGAAAAGTTGATTGTTTCTGTTTCTTCCGACAAAATCTTTCCTGATACTTGCCTTACGTGTTGTTTCTTTCTGTCATATTTGCAGAAATACATGGAAATACTTGAGGTCATACATAGAGCATACTGGTTTGAATAGAGCGCAAAATGTCGGGACTCAAAATTACGGCACTCTGAGGTTGAATCACTTCGACTTACTGGTATCAAACACCAATCGTGGCAGGTGACACCATGTAAACCGAAAGCTCTAGCTTCCAAGCATGCTGAAAGTGCAGGAAACTACAGTATCACATGGCTGTGGGTTAAAAACCTGCACCTCCACAAGCATCCTATGAACAGAAGAATGGTTGACCATGTGGGTGTTTTTCAAAACCGGGGACAACACAATGATTGGTTTATTTTAACAAATGGTTAATGTAAAGGGTGAGTTAGGGCACCCCTATTTTGAGAAGCCACCATATGACATATCCTTGTAATTGTGACAAACAAAGTCCTATCAAGACTGCTGATGGTCGAAGTACTGTTGTCAGCCGAATGCAGAATGACCCAGGGTTTCTTGACTTGTACAAGTTTTCGCTACAAATCAAATTAGGCATCAGCATAGGCACTTTCACCAAGCCAGTAGCTAGTTCACGTTGGTAGCGTGCCCATGTGTTACAGAAACCTACCCAACAACTTACAACATGCAAGTTCGCAGATGTCAAGCAGCCGTGGTATAGTTCAACATAAACCATGACTGTTAGGTTTGTTGGGCATTACTTAACCATCATTACTTCACCATTTACCATTGCAGTTAGTTATTAACATTTACATCAAGCACTTTCAACCAGATTTAACTACTATCAACCACTATTGGCCACTAGAATAATCAACTATAAATCATAAACTAATTAGTATGTTCCATCATTACAGTGTGCATCCATGTAGTTTCGTGATATTGTTTGGCCATTACAGTTTGGCATTAGTGGTGGACCTTGACATGTTCAGCGATATTGTTTTCTGTTCCGTCACACCGAACCATACTGCACAGCCCGTCTGGAATCCTTTTGTTTCAACTGCGAATGGGTTGTCAAAATCTGGGGTAGACCAGTGAGCATCGAGGAGATATGTGGGTTAGACTGTCTGGCAAATCATTAATGAATATATGGAGGAGTTCTTAAGCCACCGGGCACCCCAAAGTTATGGTTTATTTATTACTATGAATGGTAAAACAACTGGATAATTTGGGGGCACCCCCATTATATGAATGATTGCTGAATTGAACTAAAATCAATACTAGCGAATGTCCTACAACCGGTGATTAACCATTATTGATACTCATCCTTTATGAACCAGTGTGGGTGATTAACACCATGTTACATGGAGTCCTATGATTGATTATCCAGCATGCACTAGTGCTAACCACTAACCACTTTTCTCCATAATTGTCAACCATCCACACTACCCATTGCTAACTATTATCAACCAATACTAACCACTATCAGCCATTACTACCCACTATCAATCATTGTCAACCCGTAATCGAAACTATCAACCACTATATCCACTATTCTTATAACCATCCTTATCAACCACTACGTACCACTCTTGACCACTGCGTATAAACTCTTGGCTGTGGGTCCTGTACCCTTGCTTCCCCATCATTAGGCATTGTATTCCCTATGATTGTTGGTGAGTATCCCCCATTAGTTGTTTAGTTAATATTGACCCATAGCCATATCATAGTTGGTACAGTATATACTTATTCCCTATACTTGTTACTTATTAGCCGCTCTTGTTAACCATTAACCAGCTATTATTGGTTGATTAATGTTGACCCACAGCTATATATGGCTGGTATATCTCGTACTATTGTTAGTTACAGTCCCTCATTTACCATTATTTAACAAGTTGACCATTCGTTGCTTGATTATCATCCCCTGTTGTTAACCACCTTAACCAGCTTTTAACCATTATCCAGCTATTATTGGTATGTCAACTGCTTGACCCATAGCTTCCCGTAGGCCCCCAGGCACCCGTGAAACAACCAGCTACCGAGCCGCAACTCTTCTGCAGTGTCTGGTCCCGGCCGCAGTGGATCGTGGAGACCTCCCTCGGTTCGTGGAAGCAACAAACGACCTGGAAAACCACGGTGACGGCCAAGGGTTTAGCTGGGGATGAGTTGGGGTTTAGCTGGGGATGAGTTGGGATTAGCTGGGTATTTTTTTTCAACAAGTTGAGTAATAACCAAGGATTTAGTTGGGATTATATAGTTGGGTAAATGACCAACAAGTTGGGTAATATCCAAGGATTAAATCACCATGATGATTTGGTGGGGTAGTCAACCGACGAGTTTGAGCGACTTTGCAGCTAAAAACCATGATGATAAGCAAGGGGTACATTGGGGATACACAATGCTTGTCCGTGGAAATTCTCCAATCATCCATGGTAATTATTAGGTAATAACCATAGTTGGGGATAACCATGGCAAAGGATTTAGTTGGGTACTTCCCCAACGAGTACAGTAACAACAATGATACACAAGGGCTTCGTTGGGTTTTCGGTCGTAAGGCTGAGGTGGTGAAAATAGTCAACCACCTTAAATTTCCTCCCCCTCAATGGTTTGTTAAGGGCTCAGAGTTGTCTTAAACCCAAAAAACAAAGGCAAAGAAGCCTCACCGGCCCCGCCCCGTAGCTGATCCTAGCTGCGCCAATGCAGGGCGTGATGTAAGTGGGGCTTTCAAGGCAGTCGCCCGCCACGATGGTGGCCGCGAAGGTGTCGTCGCGCACACGCATGACCTGGGAGCGGGCAGGGTGGGACACGGGCACCCCGTGCAGCCAGCAATCACAATGATGTCATGCACATGGTAAAAAATTCTCTTTATCATGCTTATATCCTGTCATTGATAAACATCAGAATGATTGTTGATCAAAAGAAAGGCACCCGATGGTTGGCGGTGTCCACCACGTAGACGTTGTTGATGGGAACGCCCAGCTCCTGCGGTTTCCGCTCAGCTGAATGGGCGGTTGTGGATGGCTGCGTTGGCCAGGTCTTCGCATCATGGAACGGATGTTTGAAGATGTTTGGATTTATGCATCACTAATCATTAATGATGATTAGAAAACATGATTCAAAAAAACATACATGTTTGAAGATGTTTGGATATACAAGGATGGATATGGAATGATGTGGATGCTTGGATATATCTCACTTCTTTGGATAGATATGCATATCATATGTAAGACAAGGGGCCCCTGCCCGTCATCACCATGAACTTCGTGGTGCACACCATCAGCCTGGCAAGGTTACCAGCGGACAAACGTAGGACAAGCCTGGCTGATTTTGAAGTTTTGAAGCTGCTTCCCAGTGGCTCGACCTGGGTTGGTTGAGTTTTTCCTTGAGAAGCACCATCCAAAGCCAAGCCAACAGCTGCTTGGTGGTGGGTCACCACCCCGTCCTGAAAAATACGAGAAAAGTAGAAATGTCAATCAAACCAGCAACCAGGTAGTTGTTTCATCATCTTTTTGTTGCTTCTTATCCTCCAGTACTAACCATTATTTAGCACTATTGACAATCGAAAAAATGTCCATCGAACTACCAACCAGAATAGCAATTTGAACGTGCCAAAAAGGTGTGTGAACTTGGCCCATCGCCGTTTGGCCCTTTGGGAGTCCTCTGCGTTCTCATCCACAAAAATTCCCGTGGGATAGGATAGCCTGGGTCAAAGATTGGGCGTAAAGACTTGGGCATTGGTTGCTCCGGTAGCTGTAAAATTTCTGTCACCCTGTGGCTCCGTGATGTGTGAAAAGAGCAATCCAGGTAGGTTCATACCCATCACCAGTCAAGCAGAACTCTCCTTCGCGAATCGCAGTTTAGTTGAAGCTGCCTAGACAGGACTTTTGATCTATGCAACGGCTCAGGATCGACCATCGTTGACTATGATTGCCCATCATATTCACCATCCAGTCTGTGTCTAGTGGTGAATCATGAGTGACAACTAGACTCCCCATCAGCACAACTATATCGAACCCTATGGAGCCACTATTCTGTACGTGGCTGTCATGAACAATCATAAAGCATCATTTGTGTGTAACATCGATTGGCAACGAAAAAAACATTCCAACGAACCAGCTGTAGCAGTTACCATGATTAAAACTATTACGTTAACCATCATTAACCATCTAGTAGCAACCATTTTTGTTCGCTATCATTAAGATTCATGAAACGTCAGGTGATGACTACCTAGTTATTCTTAGCCAGTATCTTAACAAGGATCGGCTCACTATGTTGAACATGTTAAGTTTAGATGAACATGAACAGTTCCACATACATATTTGGCTGTAGGTCACCCCTGGTGTACCATCTTCACCGTTGTAGTCCAGTGATTATTGTTGGTTGCTTTCCCAAAATTTTAAACCCTTGTTCGCCATGGCAAACCATTATTGTCCACTATTGTTGGTTCTTGACCATTAGGATCATATGATTATAACCATCATGAACCATTGTTGGTGCATAACGAACTATTGTAAGTATTTACCCAACCCCAAACTATTAGCCCACTATTCCTGTTTAAAATAGCTATGGTTATATATTACAACATGATCTGCAACCAGTATTGATATATTGATTATCATACCTGATAAACCAGCAGCTATTGACCACTTTTAGCAATCTTATTGTAGCAACTATTGTGTGATAACGGTTAACCGGTTTTGCTTAAGATGACGACTTGGCTTAAATATTTCAAGAGCTATTCTTATAACAAGCCTAAAATTTAATCATAGTATAATTAACTATTATCAATTATCAACTACTGTTGGTTTCTATCCCCCATTGTTAATGGTTAAAGCCTTGCCCCAGCTCACCATTTAGCCATCTCACCAACGATCAGCTCCAGTCACTGGTCGGTTGCCGAGCCGAATCCATTGCCTCCAGCCTAGGCTGATCGCCGTGGATGGAAAAGGATTGAAACAACATGAAACAACATGTCCTGTGGAGAATCGTTCAGGATGGTTAGTGATGATTAAGGATTGTTTACTGGTGGTTAACCATGGTTGAAGTGATGGTTGATGCTTAGTGCTGGTTAGGTGATGGTTGGTGATGGCTGGCGATGGTGAACTGATGGTCAGCAATGCCCCGAGCTTGTCTGAATATTCAATGGGCCCTATCCACTGATAGCATATGGTTGGTCTCGTTATGATGGTGTTCATGGTTCTTCGTTCCCCTGCCATTGCTACCCCTATGTTGGGCTTCCACAGTCCTCCCTGGTTGCTGCCGAGAGTCTACGACAACACCATCGCCACCGGCCAGACCATATCTCACCACGCGCTGCTGTCCAGTGTCGCTGACGTAGAAGTAGCTGGAGGTCACGAAGATGCCCTCAGGTCACCGTGTTGGACCGTGACGGGGAAGTCTCACCTCCGAACCTATGGGGCTGGATGTGCAAATGGGAGCCAGTTCCCTGGGATATGGCTATGGGTCAAAACCCTGTACTCCTAGTTCCCATCATTAACCATTGTTTTCCCTTCATTATCCCTCATTATTGTTGGTTAATATTGACCCATAGCCAAATGGCTTAGTTCCCTGGGACCCACAACCATGGCAAATGACAGCTAGACGGTGGCTTATAGCCCAGAGAACCATTGAATGGCACCAGTTGCTAAGTGGGGATGCATATCCAAGTAGCACCAAACGCTGCAGGGCAAGTGGTGCTGATGTTACTGGGTTCATGGGAAACCCATTGAAGCCCTGGTTTCAGCGTTGGAAGTTGTTGGAACCCTTGCCAACAGCTACAGGCAGTGATGGGAAAACCATGGAAAGTCAATTTGGAAGGAAACTTACGCCAAGTCCGGGATATGACGTTGATATGTGGTGAGGTATGCTTGAGCATGAAGCCGCAAGAAAGAATACCTTCTGCTGTACAGTTTCTACAGACAAAAGATGAAAAGTATAGAACGTATGCAGGTATACAGACATGGATCAGTACCACATACCAGCAAACACTTTGAGTTGTGAACAATGTTTGAGATGGCGGCCGAAATCAAAGGTCATTCGGTTTTGAACGATCATCTTGAAAGCTACTGGCATTGTAAACCACAACCACTATGTGGCCTCGGCCGAGCTCTTATTCCAACTGTTCGTGAGTCATCAGCTGACTCCCGATCAGGCCATGAGGGTAGCTCAGCCAACCGATCTTCGGTAAAATCCTCGGAGACCCATGGAGGGACCCACGGGTCTCACCCCCGTTCCGGTGCCTCGGGTCGCTTCAGGACGGAGTTTGCCCCTGGACTCGCCATCCCATCGCCTGGCGTCCCGGTGAATGGATCTACTGTGAACTACACGTACCAACCGTTTTGAAGCTTCATGATCTACCAAGATCTACCCGTGGTCTATCTATGTCTATCTGATCTACTCATATTCCAAGTATTTTCCTTCCCAATCTCTTGTCCGAACAACTATCACCACGTGAAGCTGAAACCCTCTCCAGATAGACAATCGAACATCGAATGGTGTTGCGGCCCAGATTTGAACTGTCCGATGATCCATTGGAACATTGAACTGACAACAAGTCATGGTCAAAGATGGCCGCCAAGGTTCATCTCCAGCCCCCACAGAAACTCCAGTGAGCTGTGAACCACCAGGGAGACTACGAAGCCACTGAAAGAATGAAGCCACCATTCTTGGCCATTCGTACCATGGTTATATAACATATAACGATTATTTATAATTGGTTTATGGTCGCAATGATTATATAATATAGCCAATGAATCAATATAGCACAATGTTCATTACGGCTATTGTCATATATTGATTGCTGTGGTGACTCAGCAATGAATGACGGTCATGGTAGTAAGCAACCACTATATGGTGGTTTCTCAAAATAGGGGTTCCGCCAAATCATCCAGCTATTAACCATTTACATTGGGGTCCCCAAACTGGCTTGAGAAACCACCCACATATTGACCATTAGCGAATCCCATGGTCAATCGGTGAATCACCATCACCAATCCACCTTCCAGTTCCGCCTGCAATGATCGTGGCGACACCACCACTGACCTTCTGGATCCGGTCATTGCCAGTGTCCTCGCAGCGAGCTAGGAGCGACCCTTGTCCCAAAGATGCCAGCTCCACACTGAGTACAAGTTGTCGGCCATGACTATTTCACGAGCTGCTGGGAGCTCATTAGCATCTAAAATTCTGGCACGATGATCATGTTTGGATATGTTTGGCCCGAATCCTCGTATCTTCAATGGCTGGACTCTAATCGATCCCAGGGGATAGTTCATGATCATGAACATCCCGGACATCCCTAAGGTTCTCAAACCATTGGAGGTTTCCGTTCAGGCATGGCTTGGCATACTGGAGCTATGGCTGTGTGCCGAATGCAGAACGATACTTGGTGATTGTTGTTTTTCCGGTGTGGTTGGTGGCTGGCCATTACTTATGCAACCATCTAACGACCGAAACCAAAAACTTGAATGACCGGGTCTTTGTTATGTTAAATTCGGTATATTGGAACTCATGACCATGGACACCAGAAAACCATGTGGATCATAAAGCCGTTTGCAAAACCTATCAGATCCGATCTAGGATATTCTAGGATGGATGGATTGGTCGGTTGCTCAACAGCTGTACCACCAAGCGTCCGCAATGTACACATCACCCGCGGTGGTCACGAAGACACCATGAGGATCGCGGAGCTGATTGACACCTCAACGATGGCTTGGAGATGTTTCAGTGTTCTTTTCACAAGTGACCAAACAGGAAGGGTCAAGGGTTACATAGTCCAAGTTTCAATAAGGTCAAGCAATAAACCACTGATGGGCCTATAGATGTGCGTTCTGGTGTTGTGGAGTCACATCATTCGAAGTTGGTTGGTAGTGTTTCACTGCCATGGACCTTGCTGATTGATTGCTTATACCGGTGACTTCCAAAATTGGGTAGTCAATGTTAGTGGGAAATCACCAATAGAAAGCAGTCAATCAGCCACTACTAGTGATGTTTTTACATCAATATATAATCAATTTACTTCGGTGAATCACCTATTCGTTTCACTGCCGCCACTCCAAAGTGGATGGTCAACAAAGTCTGGGTGGTCAACGAAGTCCCCGTTGATCATCTTAGATTATCAAACTCAGATTGATATGTGTACTTCCCTGCTGGTTGCGTCTCTCTGATCATAGTGATTGATGCATGTTGGTGATATTCTGGTCCTCCGCCCTTGCGGGTTGCCTCCCATGTTGGTGAAATCATGTTGCAGGGCCTAGGGCTGCTTGTTAGATCCCCAATATGTCGTTGATATTTCATTCCGATTTCTCACGCTCTCATCCCCCGTGATTTGTTGCAGTTGTATCCCCAGCAGCTTTCCCAGCGGCTTCCCGGTATATTGGTTCATCACCATGATAATTGCCAGCTATCCCTTCAGGTTGCTGGTTGTATCCTCATGATATACTAGTCATACACTATAGTTATACTAGTCAACATGTTGGTATCCCCATGTACTCGTTCTATACTGCTGCTGGTTGCTGATTGTCCAAATTGTACTAGACAAAAATACTATAGTCACTAGTTACAAACATGGTTGCTAATATGTTTCACAACTTGCTGATTATCACCATGGTTGCTGGTCGTATCCCCCCAACATACTAGTCATATTTACTGTAGGTTTACTAGTTATTATACTAGTTACTAGATATATGGGTCACTAGTTATATATGTATATATATATATATATAATTATATATCCAGAATCCATAGCTATCATACCAGTTACTAGTTAGAACCACCATTGCTGGTTCTACCCATGGTTGTATCCCCATGACTTCTTTCCACAGCCACCTGCCCTGGGCCGCGGCGGCGCCCCGTGGCATCGTAGCCTCGGATCTGACCCTGACGGTCCTGGCGCAGGGCCACAGAGATGGAGGTGCCATCGTGGCGGGTGGAGGCGCATCATGGTGTGTTTGGAGACGTTTGGAATATGTACAGACACTATATATGATATAGACATCGTGTAATGACTAAATGTATACTGTATATATTTATATATATATATATGTATGTCAGTGTATAAGTGCAAACAATCGACATTTTATTTGTATACTTCTTAGTGCTATTATGCAAAGCAACCAGAAAAAACAACCAGTCAGAGTCTGATGATCCGTCGGTACACATAATTATCGTTGGAGCATGCAATTGGAACCAAATCAATGGACAGGACAAACCATTTCACACCCATGTGCTTGCAGGAACAAGCTCATCTTTGGTGTTTACATGTGTTTGCACATTCACTATTTGGGACCATGATTTTTGTGTTCGAGCTATTGCCAACTTGATCCACACTAATGGTATAACTATGCAATTTCCCATGTTCACGGTTGTGTCCATAAATGGTGGCAATTGGTGGTATCCAAGGATTCCTTGAATTATTGATTGTCAAGGCAACCAACCAGCTTGTCCATGACTTTTGGACCAATCCATACGTACCTGTACAGGTGTGGGACCACATGGCTTTGACCATGGGCACAAGCAGCTATCTATGAGTATAGCAGTAAGCCACAAATCCATCAGCATACGCAATGCATGGTATGCGTATGGGTCAAAACCCTGTACCCCCGGTTCCCCCATCGTGAACCACTATTTTGCCTATTATTGGTAGCAATTTCTCCATAGTTGGTCGGTTACTATAGACGCCTAGCCGTGTAACTTCACAGGTACCACAGCTGATTCCAGGATAGCTCAAACAGCTCAGGTGTCCAGACAGACCACTGGCAGTTTCCAAAGGTGGGGGTGTCAACGAGCTCCAGAATTGCAGATTTCAAAATCAAATCAACCAAGTGATCAACCAGGATTAACCATTGTCGCGCGTCATCAAGCAATGCGTCAGGTGTGGTACCACGATTCATGCAGCGATATGATGCTTTCTGTGGGGTAGGATCCCACCACTTGAAAGCGGCGAAAACACTTGGATCCCCCACATACAAGACACCAAGTTCGCCCGCCACCACGACCCCAACAGAGCTTCCTGCGGCGGAAGCGAAGCTTTTGATGGCAATCCAAATGATGTTGTCTGACTATTCGGCATCTGACTGCACTATTTCTACTATCATCCTAAGATACTGGCAGAAAGGCTGTGTTGACTATTGGGGCTATCTGGGAGCACCCTTGTGCGCATGGCTTGAGATGAGATTGGTTGATCATTGACAGAGCAGATCATCCAACAATGATCTGGCGGATCATGAGTTGTGTTATCAATGACCAATGTAAATGATGAAACCACCATAATATTCAATGCACTGATGTCAGTGATTTTACTATGAATTCACATCACTAATGGACAATGGTTTTAGTATGTTCGATGAATGGTATAATGAATGATATTTTACTATTGGTCAATTTCACTATTCATAGTAAAACCATTGAATATGGTGGTTTCACATCACTATGAATGGTTTTACTATTGGATGAAACCACCACATCAGTGCACTCAACTGACCTGGCGCAGTGCAACGTTGCATGGCAGCAACGCCGGCTGCTGGGCGCTGCTGAGCGCGTCAGTTTGGGGTGGGTCCTTTGGAGTCCCCAAGTTGGGTCTTGATGGTCGGTCAATGGTCGTTTCATCTTTATTAATGGCTACCCAGGATTAATAAACCCCTGGTTTATTAATAAGGGGTATCCCCTAAAAGCCTTGGTTTTCCATTAAAATGGGAACCCCCCTAGTTAATCAACCAGGGGTTTATTAATCCTGGGTAGCCATTATTCAATACTGAATGGGTTTGAGTTGATGGCTGAATGATTGGTAAGGGTTACAAGTTGGTGAATGATGGTAATGTTTTGACTCTACGAAGCCATTGGAACTACGGGTGGATTAGTGCAACTGCCTGGCTTATCTTCGGTCAAGATGCTGACCTCCCGAAGGGGCGGACAGCACTGCTATCAAGCCCAGTTCAACTAGAGTGTAACTAGCTGGTTGGTGTTCCCAATCCATATTAGTTAACCAACCATTTGTTAATGATTACTAGGGAAAATCAAAAGTCTTTGAAAGCACCAACCAATAGCAAATTCCAGTATTGTAATACAACAAGCCAGCAATAAACATCTGTCGATGAACATGAATCTCTTAGATCTCAATCAAGAACATCAACAACCATGCACCCTTACCAATTTGTGAAGGCACCATAAATTACAATGCAATCATGCAATTGTTGCTGACATAGATGCCTGATGATGTTTGTATATGCAAACTATGCACAGATGGTGCCCATGTGTGCAGAAGGTCCCTACGCAACGAATTGAAAACACCTGAAGGGTGATTCTGATCCCCAGGTGCCAGTGGCTCCGTTGCTGTTTCCCAGCTTTCGGATGTCCTCCCGTCACATCCCATTGGAGGATGCGATGATTGCCACTGTCTGCGATGTACAAACCTCAGATTTTGGTCGCCGTCCCAAGCAGGGGTACATCATAATGTATTTCCGTAAAGTGCTGTGTCAATCTTTGAAACCTAACCACAAACCAAGCTAAGCAAAGACCCATCTAGTATAATTATAATGAAACATCCCCATGTTTCGTGGTTGATCGTCATCTATACATCTTGAATGATATTCAGGGGGTATATTGCGAGAAGGCAGTAGCTAGAGTGTCATCCAGTTTCAATGAGTAGGTAGTCACCATTCTTGCTTCCCCCCCATATACAGTAGCTGTAACCTCAGCCATGGGAGTTCCAAGTCCTATGGTTACCACGCAGTTACAGTCCCTGGAATCCTCCCACCGCTTTGACAGGGATCCTCATTTCTGCCAAAGCCTGAAATCAGTTTCAACTGGTTACCAGGTCCATGTTCCCTGGTTGCACGAGTGTTTATTAAAACACTCTGATCGGTACAAGTCCATGGCTTCGTGGTCTACAAGCTATCCGAAAAAATTTCTCAATGGCAGTCCTCCCAAAGCACCCACCATTTATCTATAATCGTGTTCTGGTTGGCGATGTCAACCATGCCAGGAAAAATGCCAAAGTAAGATTATGCCAAGTATAATGGAAATGTACATGGGGGCTTTTCAAAATAAATGTCTTTAGCCACTTTGGTGCAAACCCCTTGTTCTCTCGGGGGCCCGCTATTGAAATCAATCATTCGCTGGCCCAGCAACATCCTGAACCAAAACAATTAAAAACACATGCACCATTGCGAAATCTGGAGTTAGTGCGGTTCGCTTCTAGTTGGCTTCGGAGGAGGATGAACTGCAAGAACTCGTTTCGAGAATTCAAGCATAGGAGAACGATTGACCATGTCGTGTTTCGTTCCCCGCACTAGCGACACCAATCTTAACTTCTTGGGAAGCTGGACCAAACAACAAAATGAATGAAGATGTGAAGAAATTGTCGTGTCGAGGGATACTCAAGGGTAGGGGGCTCTGGACCCTTTTGCTAGCGCGTTGCTAGCGCGGAGCTAGCGCAGATTTTGTGGACAGGTCTTGGCGTTCGGACAAGTTGCATGAAGAAAACAAAAGTTGCGGTGACAGAACAAAAAGAAGATAAGGCATTGAGAATCAAAATAACATTATCATCATGATGCTAAATGCTAGCGCGGAGCTACCGCAAACTCAGCGCTAAGGTGGGGAACCATCGTGTTTAGCTGGGGGCCGCTACTTACTCTTATTGTAAAAAATCATCATCGTTGGATAGTTTCGCTCCTTTCATCATGTTTCCTTGGTAGGGGGTTTTGAACAGACCCCACATATGAAACGGCTGTATGAGCGCAGTTTTGGAGGTTCTTTGGAGTACCCAGCTGCAGGACCGGCCAGTGCCGAAATGGGCAAACGAACATCAAGGATGAGCGGAACGAAAGAACTTTCCTCATGTCAACATCCGAAATCAGCCTTCACCAATTTTTGGATATCACCCATTGTTGAAAACGCTAAAATAAGCACTGTTAACCACTGTCAATCGTTCTTTGCACTTATAGCACCACTGTGGACACAGTGGTGATAGCTCAAGATAGTACACCACAAAATCCAACAACAATGAAACTCACCTAGCATTTGGCTAGAACCCTCCGGGTAGCTCCAAATCGCTCCCTTCAAAGGCCCTTGAAACGGCTGGCCCTGGGCACCCCTGGCGCAGCTCATCGCTCCCTCCCAACCACCAACCAGAAGAGTGGTCCAACTCACAACAGTCTCCCCAAGGGTTGGATGATTTCCCCGGACAACAAGAATTCCTTGCCGGCTATCAGTAGAACCAAGTCAAACACACATCAAGTAATACATTACAACACTTAAATACCAGTTCTGTGCTAATGAACTGACAAATCTCCATCTAGCTGAAGTTTATCATCCTAGCTCCGGTAAAAGCATCTCTAGCCATCCATTTGTAGCCCCACTGTACGGCCAAGAGACTCCCAGATTGCAGCATTATGCCACGAGGGAACCTCAACTGGTCATCACCTGCAGAGGATGCGATGGCATCACCTCGCTTTTGTGTTTCTTTGCCCCCAAGTTCGGCCATCACTGTGAAGTTTCAGGGATCTTTCGTAAACTTGGATTTCTATCCCTCAAATCCACCGAGAGCCCTCAACATGTCTTTCCGTGGTGAATTTTGTTGACACTCTACGCATCATTCGCTGAAAAAACTCTGGCACAGTTTCAGAGGAGGCGAGTAAAGCTGCGGGGTTACTATGATCATGTATTCGGGGATATCACCCAGCTTCTTTCGAGGCAATCACAAGTGCCATTCACAACGGCTGCTGTTAGTGCTTAATCCTTTTGAACCAAGAGGAAACAAAAATTAGATCAGTTCTAAAGTGATCTCAAGCAAGTGGCACAAGCGGGAGATCCGATCCAGGATAAACCACTCCAAGACTTAGAATGATCCATAGGTCTGGATGGCGCTCAAAACCATCTGGAACGCCAGTCAATCTTGCGCAAAATGTTCGACTACATGCAGCGGCTTGACCTCACCATGGCAACCATTCCAGGTCTGTTTGATCAGAAGTCTGCAGTACATTAGAAATGCACAACTACCTGATTGTTTGTTGGATATTTGGCATGCCAACCAATCCCCATATGTTGCTGAATATCACTTAATGATTGGTTGGGAAGGATCGTTGGCTGCGAGTTGGACATATGGTTGAATTGATTCATCATTTGCACCACGGCTGGGAAACTATCACGAGACTGCTTTTGGCTCAAGCTCATCTAGATGTGGACCCAACAACACATAGATTCCACAAAAGTCCTGATTCATGATCTTCTCCAACTCTAAGCCATCAGGAACGGAAAGGGTACCACCCACCGGTGCCACCCACAGGGACCTCCGCCATAGGTGCCCCCGAAGACCGTTTCGGGCACGCCATCGCTCCACCGCCTCGGCTGACGCGGTTCAGAGCGGTGCTCATGACGGTGGCCAAGATGAGATCCATGGAAGATGATGGCTCTTGAGAATGGCGAAGGATGGCTCAGCCATAATCATTAGTTAAGATAGTTCAATCACCAGCTAAGATGGTTAGTTAAGCCTATTAGTCATCACTAGTTCATAGGCCATAATAACTAACGATAAATGATAAGAAGATATAATGATTATCTCTTAGAATGGCTAACGATGCTTAATTAGCATGGTTATTTAATATTGCTTCATATTGGCTAATAAGATCTAATAGGAATGACTATGAATTTATAATTGTGGCTCTTCATATTGCTGTACCTCGTTCTTGTTATTGAGCTTCAACCATTCTTACATTAATGACTATAAATATCATCATGTTGTAATGTGGTCACTGTATAGGAGTTGATTCATGGCTAACGTAACATTGGTTAACCACACAGTGCTAGTAACATTTCACTACCGGTGAAATTCACCAGCAACCTTCAAGGATTCTTACATAAATGCAATTGTGACACTACCATCGAATCAAACCAGCAATAGCGCGGGATATGATAGGGTCATATTGGTGAATTGCATTTGGAAACCAACATAACATTTGGGAACCAGCCTTAGATTTGGGAGCCAGCATTAAGCACCATAACCAACATTAATAAATCATATTGGTTAATTATTTAGATATTGGTCAACATAATGGGAGGTCCGTTTATTGACAATCAGCAGATCCAGCCGTTAATGTCTGATACTCCTAAACGCTGAAGTCATTGCAATTCTTCCGTTTTGATGCAAATCACAACGGCACACCGTCGCAAAGAGGGTCCTTGCAAAAGTCCTTGCGACTGACTTTAAGCAAAATCAGCGGAGGGAACCATATAAAACAAACCATACCCGGGGGTAACTCATCAGCCTACATTTGCAAATGGATCAGCCATCATTCTCCAAGAAAGACTACTTGAAGTTTCATCCTTGACGATTGTTGGCTGCAGTTATGACTGGAACGCTATGTGTGTAAATAGTCAGATTAGCAATGGTTATGATTGACTGCCACTGCAGCAGTTGGCTTTTTTGAACTCCAAACAGTTGTCATCCATCGATTGCTCATCAGTCATGCAACCTGGCCTGCGAACGGAAGCAAATTCTAGATAATGTCATACCATCCAAATGCCGACTTTGGCTGAGCATTTTCACCAGATTACGCCCAGGATTGGTTCGCTGGTTGATAGTTCTATTCCCGTCGCATCTTTGAGTTCTACATGGCACTCCCTGGGATAGCTCAACATGGTAGCCCCGACTCAACCGTGGTGAATGCGCGGCTTTGGCTGGGCATTCGAGGTATCAACACTCCATCCCACCGGGGCACTGAATTCGATGGTTCATCATGTCGGACACATAGATTGAACCAGTGCTGTCGTCACGTGCAACCTGGTGCCGCAACTCGTTGAAAAACTCTGCCAGCAATCTTCACCACCGGTCGCAGTCAGCACTAATGCTACAACCTGTGAAAAAATCCAAAGGTAAACGGGTGTTTCTCAAAATAAGGGACCCCCGAGATCATCCAGTAGTAATCATTTTTACTAGTAAACCAACCATTGATTCCCTAGTTTAAGAAACCACCACTCGAAGTCATCCATAATACTACGTATCGTGGGGTCTGTCATCCATAAGGGATTTCTTGCTGGGCATTTGACATTGACCATCACCCCGCTTTTGATCTCGGTCAGAAGCGCTTTCGCAAAACCTCTTCTTGACGAATGGTTGGGGATTCCGGAACCGTATATATAATTGCAATCACCTACCAGATTGCACCATCTGTAGTGATATCCAATATTGGTATGAGTAAGAAACACCATATGGCTCCGAGTCAAACCCTGTACCCCTGGTTCCCATCATTAACCATTGTTTTCCCATTATTGTTGATTGATGGTTAATATTGACCCATAGCCATATGGAATGACTGATTGGTTGTATACCAGGCCTTGGCGGCCTTGGTCTCCAGAAGTCATATGGAATACCTAGCCCTGGTTGTGGGACATCACCAACCTGGATGTGGAGCCATGCGCATCTTGTGGCGCGGCAGTTTCTCGCCGTTTCCGACGGGGTGTTGAGCGCATCAATGGCGGATTTCCCATTCAGGTTGGTGGGCCGGGTACCATACTTGGCCATGGGTCAACAGATTCCACCAACCAACCAGTGGTAGATAATAGCCAAGAAAACTGTAGGAAAAACAATGGTGAATGATGGGGGAACCAGGGTACAGGGTTTTGACACAAAGCCACTTCTGTCAATTGTAGAACCCCATCTGATCTTGTTACGAGCGAAGCGCAGCGCTGGTCCCATGGCAATGACAAACTGCAAGCCAGCATCTCTACTTCTTCGAATGATGGTAACGGGTACACACAAGATCTGGCCCTTCATTGGCACATAGTGAAGCCCCACGCCTCTGTACATCTCTCAATACATCTCTCAATAAATCTGTCATGATTTCTCAAACCATTCTGACTTAGCTTCATGAAACATATCCAGGACGCCATCTTCACCAAGCTCATGGCTTCAGCTAGGCCACGTCATAAGGTCGAAACAGCTGGAACACATCGTCTCCTTCATGGAAACCACCAGCCATGAGCTGGATGGGGAAATCCGTCTTCCTCGGCTGGTGCTGGGTGCCATGGTGGTGTCGTGGTGGTGTCGTGAGGTCTGGCGACAGTTAATGCGATGGTAGACATGCTAACCAACAAGGAGCATCACAACCTGAAAGAAATGTAGAAATAGTGGGGTTATCTGTCCTCTTGCTGTTTACTAAAATCAAATCAACAACTAACACTCTTCATAGGAACGATGAAAATGGTAGACATTAATAATAATTGGTAACCATGAATCACCATGTTAATCAAATAGTGGTGGGATTAAGTACAACAACAAGCAAATTGCCCTCTGGCAAATTGACCTGGAAACTATAAAACGGCACTTTGAAGAGTTAATTTTCATAGGTAAACCAGCTGTAAATGATAGGTTTTCCACTTCCATTGGTTAGTTTACCGGTGCGTAGTCATTGTCTTGTTGGTTAGTATCTCCTATTGTTACCCATCACTAGTCATTATTGTTAAACAGCAGGAACCCATGGGTTTCATGGATTTTGACAGGTAAACCAGCCGTAAATGGTGGATTGTCCACTTCTTGGTCAGCTTACCGGCGCGTTGGCTGGATGATTGGTATCGCCGAGTTGCTTCACCACGGCACTTTCTAAGCGACGAGCTTTTACCCTGAGGCCAGCGTCCGATCGGCGTTTCGGTGATCAGAAGAAATGGTGCCATAAGCTTTTTACCGGGTTAGTGGTTGAAGCAACCCGTGGTTGACTAGTGGATAATAACGGTTATAAGTGATTGGCTATGATCATTAATTCGTGGTTTATGGCTAGTAATGATGGTTTCTAGTAGTTGAACGGTTCATAAGGTGGTTGTGCAACTACGGTGATGGGTTGTGGTTGAAGCATCTCGTCATGAGAAATATGCGCACGTCAACCAACCATTCCTTCATAATTACTATAGGATAAAAATGTTTGAAACCACCAACCACTGTTGCCAATGGTTCAAAATGTTTATCTTATTATAGTGATCATCATTACAGACATGAATGGTTCAAAATGTATATTATTGCCTAGGCAATGATCATCACTGATGCCTAATGATATTTTGGTTCATGGGTAATTGCTTATCTTCTTTATTTGGTTGATAATTGTTCAGAATTCTCATTGCATTGGGAGAATCAGAACCAAAGCTGATCATTAGTCATTAGCTATGACCATAGGTTCCATGGTTCCTTTGGGGCTGGTGTTCGTATCAAGAACGGTGGTTCTTCACATCAGAAATTGGTTTGATCCAGGGTTGCCACGAAGAATAAAATCCATAGTTTGATTTATTGGCATATATTTGCTGACAATGATAGTTGATGAAGCAATTAGTCAACATGGTAAAGGTGCCATTACGATAAATGACACTGAACTTACAGTAGGTGGTTCAATCACGGTCCACAGTTGACATCAGCATTGCACAATCATGATCTTGCAATGTCCGATCATGTAAATGTTTTTAATCAAATCACATTGAACATTGTTATATATCACTGTCATGCTAATGATCATAATCATCACCATCACTATCATCATATAGTCGGGATGGATCTCCTAGAAAATCAACCATGACTCATGAGCCTCATTTATTTAGCACTTTTGACTTTCCAGCTGCCAAACAGCAATCAAAAAACTGAGCATGAAACAGCAACGAATAAGACGATCTGGATCAGCAGAACCAAACAGCACCAACCAGCATGAACAGCAGGTTTTTGCCTCTAGACTCTAGACCATCAGTATCATTCAGTACTTGCATGTGCATCCCCACTTAAATTAGTATTTAGGAACTAATCATGATTTCTAGGGGTTGTAAGCTGCTTTGTAGGGCAACCATGGTGAACGAACCCTGGCCGCTGCATATCCAAGTCATGAATCCCATGATGACAAAACTCACTGAGCTCAACTATGTGTAAATTGCATATGGCTCAGCAGCAAATTCCAGCTATGATCAACAATGTGTAATCTATCAATTTCAAAATAGATGGCATTAGCAGAATGGATAAAGCAAGAATATCAATCCAAGAAACCGTCAACAAGCTTGAGAACACACAATGAACAAAAACATGCTTTGGCAACGTTGAAAGAAACAGCCAACAAACCACAGGAGTTCAAAGATCAGAACAAAGCAACAACTATATAGTGTCATACGTTGGGAATATACTGGCAACTCTTGGCATAGAACCAGCAATCGTATCGGACATACACCCTGGAAAACCAACAGGGAATCTAGAAATTGAATCGTCGGAAAATCATGTCGCTTGCCAAAACATCCCCTTGTGAATTAAGTAAAAAGGTTGTGTATTATCGTTTTATAGTAGAAAATGGGTTGCGCAAGGTCAAAAAAACCTATTTAGCCTATAGAATCGTCCAAGATAGCAGTTTAGGCATGTGTCCTGCAATGCTGCAAAAATGCTTGTCTATATTTCGATGGGCTCAGACCATTTTTCTTAAAGCCCTAAAAAACAACGAAATAAAAACCAGAGACATCCAAAGACTATAGAATCAAATAAAATCTAAATAAAGCAAGATATAACCTCAAATTTCTTCAAGACCAGTTTCCAGCGTCAGAGCAGAAGAAACACAACACACAATTCTATAGATCCCCAAGTGTCAACAAAAAAACAAGACAAATCAGCGAACAAGATACAACAATTAAGATCAAATATTAGCCTGATTCTGAAAGCAAGACGGTTTGCTTTTCACTTTTTGAATTGTTTCTGAAATATGATGAAGGATGATGAAAGATCCAGACGTATAACTATGGTGACATATAAAGAGTTATATAGACAGAATCAAATTTCGTTAACGTGTATGGAATTAATCAAAATTATCCCAGGTTTGAAATTGTTCAAATTGAAGTGATTCTGCGTATACCGATTTCGGCATTGGAAAGCAACGGTTTTGCTTGGTTCGTCTCATTCCGAAGTCCGTTCTTACATGATTTTATAGTCTTTCCGCCTTTCCTCCTCTGTGTGCCTTTATGTTGTCAAGTCTTTCAAACATGTTAGCTTAGTTGATCGGCAGGTTATTTGTTTTGCTTAAACTGTTTACTCGAAAGTGGTCAGAAATGAAAATTTCGTGCTGGATCCTGGATTGCTGGCTTCATGAATGATCCCTGGCTTGCAATTGTTCAGATTGAAGTGATTCTATAGATGCAAATCTCAGCATTGGAAGGCAACGGCTTGCTTGGTTCCTCTCAACATTCCCGAGTCCGTTCTTAGATGATTTTATAGCCTTTCTGCCTTTTCCTTGTCCGTGCGCTTTGATGTTGTCAGCCTTTCAAACATGTTAGCTCAGTTGATTGGCAGCTTGTTTGATTTGCTGAGACTGTTTACTTGAGAGTGTTCAAATGCATATTCCGCCATTGGAAGGCAAGGGTTTTGATTGATTCCTCTCAACATTCCCGAGTCCGTTCTTACATGATTTTATAGTCTGTCTGCCTTTTCTTGGTCTGCGCGCCTTGATGTTTTCAGCCTTTCATTCATGTTTCCTTGGTTGATCGGCAGGTTGCTTGTTTTGCTTAAACTGTTTACTTGAAAGTGTTCAGAAATAAACAGTTTGTCTTGGATCCTGCATCGCTGGCTTTATGATAGATCCCAGGCTTGAAATTGCTGAAATTGAAGTGATTCTATAAATACAGACTTCGGCATTGGAAGGCAAGGGTTTTGCTTGATTCCGCTCATTCCCGAGTCCGTTCTTACATGATTTTATAGTCTATCTGCCTTTTCCTCCTCTGTTTGCCTTTATGTTGTCAGCCTTTCAAACATGTTAGGTTAGTCGTTCGGCAGCTTGTTTGCTTTGCTCAAACCATTGATTTGAAAGTGTTCAGAAATAAACATTTTGTCTTGGATCCTGCATCGCTGGCTTTATGATAGATCCCAGGCTTGAAATTGCTTAAATTGAAGTGATTCTATAAATACAGATTTCGGCATTCGAAAGCAGGGACATTCCTGAGTCCGTTTTTACATGATTTTATAGTCTGTCTGTTTCCCGGTCTGTGCGCTTTTATTTTGTCAGCCTTTCAAACACGTTAGCTTAGTTGATCGGCAGCTTGTTTGTTTTGCTTAAACTGTTTACTCGAAAGTGGTCAGAAATGAACATTTTGTGCTGGATCCTGGATTGCTGGCTTCATGAATGATCCCTGACTTGCAATTGTTCAGATTGAAGTGATTCTATAGATGCAAATTTCAGCATTGGAAGGCAACGGCTTGCTTGGTTCCTCTCAACATTCCCGAGTCCGTTCTTACATGATTTTATAGTCTTTCCGCCTTTTCCTCCTCTGTGTGCCTTTATGTTGTCAGTCTTCAAACATGTTAGCTTAGTTGATCGGCAGCTTGTTTGTTTTGCTTAAACTGTTTACTCGAAAGTGGTCAGAAATGAAAATTTTGTGCTGGATCCTGGATTGCTGGCTTCATGAATGATCCCTGGCTTGCAATTGTTCAGATTGAAGCGATTCTATAGATGCAAATTTCAGCATTGGAAGACAACGGCTTGCTTGGTTCCTCTCAACATTCCGAAGTCCGTTCTCACATGATTTTATAGTCTTTCTGCCTTTCCTCCTCTGTGTGCCTTTATGTTGTCAGCCTTTCAAACATGTTAGCTTAATTGATCGGCAGCTTGTTTGTTCTGCTTTAACCGTTTACTTGAAAGTGCTCAAAAATTAACGTTTAGTGCCTTGTGCTGGATTGCCGGCTTCATGCATGATCCCTGACTTGCAAGTGTTCAGATTGAAGTGATTCTATAGATGCAAATTTCAGCATTGGAAGGCAACGGCTTGCTTGGTTCCTCTCAACATTCCCGAGTCCGTTCTTACATGATTTTATAGTCTTTCCGCCTTTCCTCCTCTGTGTGCCTTTATGTTGTCAAGTCTTTCAAACATGTTAGCCTAGTTGATCGGCAGCTTGTTTGTTTTGCTTAAACTGTTTACTCGAAAGTGGTCAGAAATGAAAATTTCGTGCTGGATCCTGGATTGCTGGCTTCATGAATGATCCCTGGCTTGCAATTGTTCAGATTGAAGTGATTCTATAGATGCAAATTTCAGCATTGGAAGACAACGGCTTGCTTGGTTCCTCTCAACACTCCCAAGTCCGTTCTTACATGATTTTATAGTCTTTCTGCCTTTTCCTGGTCCGTGTGCCTTTATGTTGTCACCCTTTCAAACACGTTAGCTTAGTTGATCGTTAGCTTGTTTGTTTTGCTTTAACAGTTTACTTGAAAGTGCTCAAAAATGAACATTTTGTGCCTTGTGCTGGATTGCTGGCTCCATGATAGATCCCTGGCTTATGTTTCTTTCAAATTGAAGCGATTATATAGATGCAGATTCCGGCATTGGAAGGCAAGGGCATTCTTGCTTCCTCTGAACATTCCTGAGTCTGTTTTTACATGATTTTATTATAGTCATTCTGCCTTTGCCTGGTCTGTTTTGTCTTGATGTTGTCAGCCTGCACTTTCCATTGTCTGCAATGTTTGTAGGCTGGTTGTATAGAATCAGGATGAACCAGAAAATCAAAAGTGCACGAGCCATTGTCCGCAATGCTTGCCGGCTGGTTGTATAGAATCAGGATGAGCCATTGGCTGTGTTGTTGATAGGGTGATGGTATCAAATCAGATTGAATCAGAAAAGCCAAAGTGCAGGAGCCATTGGCTGTGATGCTTCCACGGTGATGGTATAAAATCAAAATGAATGTGTATGGAATCAATCAAAATTATCCCAGGTTTGAAATTGTTCAAATTGAAGTGATTCTGTACATACCGATTTCGGCATTGGAAAGCAACGGTTTTGCTTGGTTCTTCTCATTCCGAAGTCCGTTCTTACATGATTTTATAGTCTTTCTGCCTTCCCTCCTCTGTGTGCCTTTATGTTGTCAGCCTTTCAAACATGTTAGCTTAATTGATCGGCAGCTTGTTTGTTTTGCTTTAACCGTTTACTTGAAAGTGCTCAAAAATAAAAATTTTGTGCTGGATCCTGGATTGCTGGCTTCATGAATGATCCCTGGCTTGCAATTGTTCAGATTGAAGTGATTCTATAGATGCAAATTTCAGCATTGGAAGACAACGGCTTGCTTGGTTCCTCTCAACATTCCCGAGTCCGTTCTTACATGATTTTATAGTCTTTCTGCCTTTCCTCCTCTGTGTGCCTTTATGTTGTCAGCCTTTCAAACATGTTAGCTCAGTTGATTGGCAGCTTGTTTGATTTGCTGAGACTGTTTACTTGAGAGTGTTCAAATGCGTATTCCGGCATTGGAAGGCAAGGGTTTTGATTGATTCCTCTCAACATTCCCGAGTCCGTTCTTACATGATTTTATAGTCTGTCTGCTTTTTCCTGGTCTGTGCGCCTTGATGTTTTCAGCCTTTCATTCATGTTTCCTTGGTTGATCGGCAGGTTGCTTGTTTTGCTTAACTTGTTTACGTGAAAGTGTTCAGAAATAAACAGTTTGTCTTGGATCCTGCATCGCTGGCTTTATGATAGATCCCAGGCTTGAAATTGCTGATATTGAAGTGATTCTATAAATACAGACTTCGGCATTGGAGGGCAAGGGTTTTGCTTGATTCGTCTCATTCCTGACTGCGTTCTTACATGATTTTATAGTCTGTCTGCCTTTTCCTGGTCTGTGTGCCTTTATGTTGTCAGCCTTTCAAACACCTTGGCTTAGTTGATCGGCAGCTTGTTTGTTTTGTGGAAACTGTTTACTTGAAAGTGCTCAAAAAATCAACATTTTGTGCCTTGTGCTGGATTGCCGGCTTCATGCATGATCCCTGACTTGGAATTGTTCAGATTGAAGTGATTCTATTGATGCAAATTCAGCATTGGAAGGCAAAGGCTTGCTTGCTTCCTCTCATTCCCGAGTCCGTTCTTACATGATTTTATAGTCTATCTGCCTTTTCCTCCTCTGTGTGCCTTTATGTTGTCAGCCTTTCAAACACGTTAGCTTAGTTGATCGGCAGCTTGTTTGCTTTGCTCAAACCATTTCTTTGAAAGTGTTCAGAAATAAACATTTTGTCTTGGAGCCTGCATCGCTGGCTTTATGATAGATCCCAGGCTTGAAATTGCTGATATTGAAGTGATTCTATAAATACAGACTTCGGCATTGGAAGGCAAGGGTTTTGCTTGATTCGTCTCATTCCTGACTGCGTTCTTACATGATTTTATAGTCTGTCTGCCTTTCCTGGTCTGCGCGCCTTGATGTTTTCAGCCTTTCAAACATGTTAGGTTAGTCGTTCGGCAGCTTGTTTGTGTTGCTCAAACTGTTTACTTGAAAGTGTTCAGAAATAAACATTTTGTCTTAGATCCTGCATCGCTGGCTTTATGATAGATCCCAGGGTTGAAATTGCTGAAATTGAAGTGGTTCTATAAATACAGATTTCGGCATTGGAAAGCAGGGGCTTGCTTGGTTCCTCTCAACATTCCCGAGTCCGTTCTTACATGATTTTATAGTCTTTCTGCCTTTTCCTCCTCTGTGTGCGCTTTTATTTTGTCAGCCTTTCAAACACGTTAGCTTAGTTGATCGGCAGCTTGTTTGTTTTGCTTAAACTGCTTACTCGAAAGTGGTCAGAAACAAAAATTGTGTGCTGGATCCTGGATTGCTGGCTTCATGAATGATCCCTGGCTTGCAATTGTTCAGATTGAAGTGATTCTATAGATGCAAATTTCAGCATTGGAAGACAACGGCTTGCTTGGTTCCTCTCAACATTCCCGAGTCCGTTCTTACATGATTTTATAGTCTTTCTGCCTTTTCCTCCTCTGTGTGCGCTTTTATTTTGTCAGCCTTTCAAACACGTTAGCTTAGTTGATCGGCAGCTTGTTTGTTTTGCTTAAACTGCTTACTCGAAAGTGGTCAGAAACAAAAATTTTGTGCTGGATCCTGGATTGCTGGCTTCATGAATGATCCCTGGCTTGCAATTGTTCAGATTGAAGTGATTCTATAGATGCAAATTTCAGCATTGGAAGACAACGGCTTGCTTGGTTCCTCTCAACATTCCCGAGTCCGTTCTTACATGATTTTATAGTCCTGCCTTTTTTCCTCCTCTGTGTGCCTTTATGTTGTCACCCTTTCAAACACGTTAGCTTAGTTGATCGGCAGCTTGTTTGTTTTGCTTTAACCGTTTACTTGAAAGTGCTCAAAAATGAACATTTTGTGCCTTGTGCTGGATTGCTGGCTCCATGATAGATCCCTGGCTTATGTTTCTTTCAAATTGAAGCGATTATATAGATGCAGATTCCGGCATTGGAAGGCAAGGGCATTCTTGCTTCCTCTGAACATTCCTGAGTCTGTTTTTACATGATTTTATTATAGTCATTCTGCCTTTGCCTGGTCTGTTTTGTCTTGATGTTGTCAGCCTGCACTTTCCATTGTCTGCAATGTTTGTAGGCTGGTTGTATAGAATCAGGATGAACCAGAAAATCAAAAGTGCACGAGCCATTGACCGCAATGCTTGCCGGCTGGTTGTATAGAATCAGGATGAGCCATTGGCTGTGTTGCTGATAGGGTGATGGTATCAAACTAGATTGAATCAGAAAATCCAAAGTGCAGGAGACATTGGCTGTGATGCTTCCACGGTGATGGTATAAAATCAAAATGAATCAGAAAATCAATTGTGCTTGAAACATTGGCCGTGAAGTTTCCAGGGTGATGGTACAGAATCAAGATGAATGTGATTCTATAAAATCAATGGCCAACGGTCTCCGTCAGAATCCAAACATCCACGGATGTCACTACACTTCCTGAACTATAGAATCACATCTATTTCAAATTGTGAGCTTCCCCTCTAAACCCAAAACGATAACAAAACATGTCTCTATACAATTGCTTCTGGGCCACTTGATGATATCAAAGGGAGATAGGGACGAGTCAGAATCTCAAAATCATGTTTCCACATGTTATTCTCTAAAACGGTAGGCCCCAACCCCTTGCTGGAGGTAACCCAACAAAATCACTCCTCTATAGAATTGCATGGGATCTTGAAAAAAACGTTCTCTATAAAATTGCAGCCCCCAACCTCTTAAAAACCCCAAAATTCAGCCAACACAAAAATGTTAGCGCATAAAATGGGAGGTTTTTGAGTAGGTAACCGTTTGCAAGTTTATATATAGTTTAAACTTCAAGGGGGATGCCAAAACTGTCATTTTCGGATTCCATGCTTAGCAACCATGGTGAGCATCGATTGATACATGGTATAAGCCTAGTCTTCAAGGGCGTAAACCATCAACAACACTGGAACGCTGTGGAGGGTCTTTCAGTTTGGCTCCAGCTGGGTGGAGTCATGAAAAGATCATGACAGCGAAAGGTACGGCCATGACCGTTAGGTAGACACTCGCGGGAAGTGCAAGGTTCACCATAGGAAAAGGAATGTATAAGATATAGATAGATAGGTAGATAGATAGAGAGGTAGGTATTCATATAAACAAACATGTTTATTACATCTGTTTAGAGTACTCCACAATGCTATATTTGAGGATTGATTGATTGTGCAGTGCGGATTCCCTTCCGCTATGAGCCCTGATCACACACCAGCTTCATGCGGGGCAACTGCGGCAATGACACTCTCTCCATCATCGCAGGCACATGATTCAATATTAACCAACCAATAATGAGTGATAATCACCAATAATTATTGATTTTCACTACCTATTATTTTTGGTGATTATCACTCATTATTGTTGGTGATTGATCAATACATGGCAGTGGGTCAATATTAACCCATTGTTTCCCCGACAATAATAGGGGAAACAATGCTCAATGATAGGAGAACGAGGCGTACAGGGTTTTGACCCACTGCCATGTATTGATCAATGATAAGTGCATGGTTGGCTCATGATGGTTCACCAACTAACCATTATGTAAGCATCATGAACCATCTGCGCTGCAAAATAAAACTGCATGTTTGAATCGTTTTCCTCAAAACGACATTCCCCAGAGAGGCCAAACATGCTGGAAACTCATATCAAGCCTCATGCGCTACAGTACAGATCTTTGGTGCTTGAATAGAGTCCAGAGAGCTCCCTGCAATTTCCATTTATTTGAGGCCAAATAATGGTTGGTTCCACAGCCTCTGAGAATGTAGCTGCCGCCATCCTCTTTATCCTCTTTGACTAACCACACCACGGGACACCTCCGGCCTGCTTGGTATGGTTGAAAGTCCAGCTTCTTCAACTATACTTGCTGCATCTTCTCCAGTTTCTTCGCTTTCTTGAGCTTCTTCATCTATAGTTGCTGCATCTTCTCCAGCTTCTTGGCTTTCTTGAGCTTCTTCATCTATAGTTGCTGCATCTTCTCCGGTTTCTTCACTTTCTTGAGCTTGTTCTTCTTCTACAGTTGCTGTAGCTTCTTCGTTTTCTTCGATTTCTTTAGCTCCACTTTGAACCTGGAGCTGCTGAATTGCTACGAGGCTGCTCTGGAAGAATCGCTAGGATGCGCGTTTGCAGATGAGCAACTACCAGAATTCTCTCCCTTTAGGCTTCGGCAGCCCCTCTTTGTTGGGAATCCACTGGAAATTCCATCCTAGGAAACCTCCAAAGAATAATGTTGTCGGGGAAGGCAGCAAAAGTGTACCTCTTTTCTCAAGTCATGGTGTACTACCCCAAATAGATCAATCAGTGTCAACCGTCAAAAAGGATCCAATGAGCAAATTAACCGTTGTTATCCACTATAGTTACTGTAACCATGGCTATATTTGACATATGGTTCACCGCCATCAGGCATTCCCAAGCATCACGAAGTAGTCAATCAGTTTGTGTTATAGAATATCAATCAATGGTATGATCATCATTGTTACTAACATTGATTAACATACAAGTTAATATCAATGGATTAATCATTTGGTTCGTATAACCATAAGCAATATTGTTGATTGTCAAAGTCATAATCAATGGCATGATAATTAGTATTCAAAAACATGACACATTTGATCAGCATCATCAAGTCAGATCATTCATGGTGTTCAAGCATCAGTGATCGCTTTCAAGCACCAAGTGGTGGTTTCTCAAAATGGGGGTGCCCCCAAAAATGGCTGGTTATTACTGTAAATGACTACTAGTGGATGATTTGGGGGTCCCATATTTTGAGAAACACCCAAGTGATATTTGCACTGTCAGCCCCTGCTCGGGTACCATCCTTTCCATTGGATGCCACCGGACCCTTGATGGGACGCCACCGAGCAACTTCCGCCTTGGCCACGTGGCCCAAGTTGGAGGACCTGGGCCCAAGGCTACGGTTACCGGGCGGTGTACGGGTAGAGATCTGGCGACCACCATGTACTGTAGATCCAACGTGGCGCTTTGCCAAGAAAAATGGTGCAATGGATGGTTGATGGGTGGTGATGAGATTGTGGTTGGCATGCTGGTCAATGGATTGTTAATTGAGATTGATGATGCTTAATCCTGCAGCATCCAATAATTCTCCTTAGAGGGTGATCCGCTTTTGGTTCGGACACCGTTGGGCTAGCGGCAGTAGGGGCCGTAACATTGAGGTGATGAAACAATCAAGCTGGGTAACCGGGTATCACATCCAGAAATGAACCAAACTGGTGACCGAACATGGGGTTGTCCACCTTTCTGCAGGACTTCAAGCCGACTCTGATGATCGACTAGGGGGAGCCAAAAAGTGATAGTGAACCATCCCCATCATCACATCACCTTTGGTCGTTGTGCAGATCCGCCTGGGGCATAGCTTCGTGATTTTCCCCCGACCATCCCCAAGCAATTGTTTCACTACCACAGCACAGTTCAGACACCTAAGGCTTGCCGAAATTGTGGGCAATCCCTGTGAAAAGAGCGACGAACTATGATGAAAGATTCATTTGACTCCCCTGAGACAAATGAGTATGTCGAGATCAACCGACGATTGATTGAACTTGATTCATCAATTGTCTCCAGATCCACAGCGAACCTGTAAGAACTCGCTACTTCGCTGTAAGCACCTCCTCTGAAAGAATCGTTTGATCACCAGATGTATCAGACACAAACATCAGTCATGGACAAAGGTGAACTTGCCCATAGCACTTATCGGGGGTCTTTGTACAACTGGTTGCCAGGGTGCATGCTGCAGATTCCACATGTTGTTCAAGTTGATGCAAATCATGTTCAGAAACTACTGCGTTTTGATGTCTCCAGTGATGCATTGACCTATCTAATTGTCTTCATAGAACCCATTGACCTAGCAATCTGTTGACCTACCTGTCCTGCGATGATTCTGTTGATCGATCCATCTACCAATGCATCGATCTAACCAAATCAAATCCAATCCAAAAAAGTCCAATGCAAGTAATCTTTGTCTATTCAATCTATCTCTATCTTGCACATCAAACTAAGTAGCAATCATATTGTTTCCTTTGTTTCTTTCTTTCTTTCTTTCTTTCTTCCTTCCTTCCTTCCTTCCTTCCTTCCTTCCTTCCTTCCTTCCTTCCTTCCTTCCTTCCTTCCTTCCTTCCTTCCTTCCTTCCTTTCTTTCTTTCTTTCTTTCTTTCTTTCTTTCTTTCTTTCTTTCTTTCTTTCTTTCTTTCTTTCTTTCTTTCTTTCTTTCTTTCTTTCTTTCTTTCTTTCTTTCTTTCTTTCTTTCTTTCTTTCTTTCTTTCTTTCTTTCTTTCTTTCTTTCTTTCTTTCTTTCTTTCTTTCTTTCTTTCTTTCTTTCTTTCTTTCTTTCTTTCTTTCTTTCTTTCTTTCTTTCTTTCTTTCTTTCTTTCTTTCTTTCTTTCTTTCTTTCTTTCTTTCTCTCTCTCTCTCTCTATCTATCTATCTATCTATCTATCTATCTATCTATCTATCTGTTTTGCTGCTGCTTTCTAGATATGTCTTCTCTACCTTATCCATCTTGTGGATCTTATATATCTTGTCTGCCTGTCTATATCTGAATCTAAATCACATGCGTAATTAAATACTCTGTATATGTGAATATATTTAGGTTTCCTTCGATCAAAACAAGAGTTTTGCCCATCTATCGTACCAATGTACACGTTTATCTGCATAAGATCTACAGCGTCTAAAAAAAATATATTTACAAATATATATATATACATATTTTTTATTTACATATATATAAATATATACAGATACTTTTGATGAAATATATCATTCTTTTATCCATTCAATTCCATTCATCTTTATCTGCCTACGGATCTGTTTCTACATTCACATTTTTTTCTCGTCTCCATCTGGCTGTGTCTTCCCTGTCTAACAGGCCAGCGATCTCCCCGTTCTCATGCTGGGGCAAAAATGCAGCAGGTTACCATGGCTACTGACTAGTTATATAGAAACTATATCTTGCCAACTACTACAAGTGATTCATATCTACTATCATCCCACCTACTAACTGGCTAGTAACCATGCTTAGGAACTACTAAAAGTGGTTAGTAACTTGGATGATCATCTGCTGGTTGTTCAACGAGGCAGTCCGAGCGCGACGAAATGAATCCTTGAACATTGGAAGCTCTGCGCCTGATTGAAAACACGAATGTCACACGTTCAAATGCTGGGTTCTTAAAACATCTGGAACCCCCAAAATGGATGGTTGGTACTAAACACGATGGGGGGTAGCCCTATTTTGAGAAACCACTAAATGTAAAACAGGCCATTTTGTGCGATACTTTCCCAGTTTCTATGCGTCCCTGAGGCCCAAACATGAAAAACCCTAGATGCATCTTGACGCTGTTTCATCACTCCTGGCTACCTTCCCCTCACCCCCCATCTGCACCCAGTTACTCCTGCGCCGGCACACAAAGCAGCACCAGGAGCAGGGCTGCTAGGCGAGCCGTCATGCGCTGACATCGCCAAAGGCTTGCGTTCAACATGTGTCAAGCATGACCAGCCCAACATGACGTCAGCTCGGTAGTTTCTCATTCCAGCAATGGGAATAAAACGTAACGGAAAATACCAACCAGGTCTTGTTGTTCAGTATTGAGCCGGCAAAGGCTAGGCATTGATCTTCACTTGACCGCAATTCAGCAACCATTCGTTGAACATTAACTGGCTGTGGGTCAAAACCCTGTATCCCTGGTTCCCCTATCATTAACCATTGTTTTCCCTATAGTTGGCTGGGTAATAACCACCATTGTTGGTTGGTTAATATTGACCCACAACCAACTAGTAACCAACCAGGCCTAGCCCCAAGGCTGTTCAGAACGGCTCTGCTTTGATGTAGCACCGCACGTCAGCTGCGGGCTCCGAAGCGCGATTGAGCCGGAAAAAAACAGCTATCGCATGAAACGAAACGATGGTCGGGACAGTGTGGAACCCCCATTTTGGTGGTTTCTCAAAATAGGGGTACCCCCAAATCATCCATTTATAGTCATTTATAGTAGTAAACCAGCCATTTTTGGGGTCCCCTATTTTGAGAAACACCCAATTTAGCGGAGTAGATGACAAGAATCACAAGCTGGTTTGTGCTTGTAGCTGAAGCTGTCCATAGTTTAAGCAATCAACAACTGAGGGTATCACTCCTTTCCCACGGTGTGTTGGGCCCCATGTCATGCTCTCCAGCATGTCTTGGATAGCCGTGACTTGAAAAGGTAGTTACCAAGTTACGGTTCCAGGGCTGGCACCAAGGTGTACACCTTTTAAGAATACACTGCTGCATACCTCTCCGACAACGAAGAGGTATCCCTGTGACATGCGGGTAACACTTAACTAATCATCATTTTTTATCAACCATTGCTGCTGCCCATTGCTGCTGCCCATTGCTGATGATTTAACACATGTTGTATCCCGTTGCTGCACATACGGTTTGCTTAATGACATCACTCTTGGTTGCTGGTTGTAGTGTTGTTGGTTGGATATCACTGTTGTGATTGGGTACGGACAATGTTGTTACCGCTGTCATTGTCCATGATTAGCCGTCAACGTTGCAAATATCGGTTGGCTATATAGAACAGCTGTCATTTATAGCACTCCATCGTGCTTGGTGATAAACCATTGCAAATGCTGGCTGGTTGGGGGCTTCAACCCCTAGGAAAATATGAGTCAACCAACCATTTGCATCCATTTGCTAATAATTACTAGGGAATGAACATAAAACAAAATGTCAATCAAACCCCCATGCGGACTTGATCCCTGACGCACCCCCCGGCTTAAAACCAACCAGCTGGTCATTGCTGTCATAAAAACCCAGGGATTGTTGGGGCCCGACTCCCGGCTGCCCCTCAGCTGCATCGAGCTGTTCCCCTTCTCCTGCTTGGTGGTTTCAATATGAAAAGGATTAGTCACCAACCAACCAGCCCAAAGATTGGGGAAAATCGAAAATGTACTGAACTACCTGCTGGCTTCTTCCTCCTGGCTGCTGTTGTTGCTGTTGTTGGTCGGTTGATCGGTGGTCTTGCAAATCTTGCCAGGCAAGTCCACCATGCGCCTCCAACATCCGACAGGCGTGCTCTGAAGTGGCGTGGTTTTGCAAGAACTGCACCTGGGGAGGGGAAAGCACCACGAGATATCATCCAAGACCTGGGCATCATCCATGGGGAAAGCTCCAAGTGATAATGGATTGATCATCCGTGGGGATCATCCAAGTCATGGGAAAATTACCTGGTGATTTCCCAGCAGTCAATCACCGGGCATCATTCGTAAACAGTTTGAGTTTTCACGGAAAATCGACCGACATGGAAAACCCGACCTAACCAGTGAAACCCCACCTAACCCCAAGTGGCTTGGTGGTGAAAGCCAACTGTTTTCACACTGTTTCACCACCAAGCGACTTGGAGTCTCCAACGTAGCTACTGGAGAAGCTGTGAGCTGTGGATCCAAGTGATCAGCAGAGCCATTTCTGGTGGAAACGGTGAGTCGTGGGGGACCCTCGTTGGCCGCTGTTTGGTGTCTCAAAATAGGGAACCCTCACGACTGGTTGGTTTATGGCTATTGCAAATGGTTCGACAACCCCAAAGTTATGGATGGTTTGTCACTATACAAATGGTTCAAATGAAGGATGATTTGGGGGTCCCCCAATTTTGAGAAACCACCATCTGTTTAACATGTCCCTGGCATTGTTGGTTGTCTGATCTCATCAAATGAGGCCGAGCTATTTGGAGCATCGTTGGCACCCTTACTGCTTGGTCTGTAAGAATGCGTCCAAGTATGATGTTTTGCTCAACTCCTCAACAAACTCCTGGCTCGTGTTTATTACTCAAAAGACTACGGCTGACTACTTGACTGGGAGCATGCCTCAGGCCAGCCCCTTTCCATACCAAAAAATCAGAATGCATCTGGGGATAGGCCTTTTTGGCAACGGGAGGTGAACAGTTGTGCAGGGACCCTTGATCCATGAGCAAGCAAGCAACTGTTTGTTTGTTCTCAACTGGGTGTTTCTCAAGTCATAGCGGTAGCCCCGAATCATCCATGAGTGATCAATTTCAATAATAATTCAGCCATTTGGGGGGTACCCCGATTTTCAGAAACCACCAACTGTTAGCGAGGCAACTTCGGGCTGGCTTGCTGATGGTTTCAGCAAACTGGGGCGTGATAAGTACCAGACCAGTTCAGGGTGCCCAAACGGTAAGGAGGAATCCCGCATTGGTTATTGTTGGTTGTCAACCCCTATGATTCAACAGCTAGCCATTCTAACTTTCACAACCATTCACCGGTATTCATCTGTGGGTTCTTCACCAATATCATGCCAAAATATTCCAAAATAGATGATCCCTCAACAGTAGAAAAAAATGCATGTAAGCATGTAACTGCTGCTTGTTACTGCTTCTATCCTTGCATCCGTGGTGCAACTTGTATCAATTACACCTGTAACAACTACGTGCGTGCTTGCCACCATTGAAATACCTGATTTATCAATATTTATCATGCTTTACCTATTCAGAACGGTGATTTCTCATGGTTTACATCATAGAAATAGCTGGCTTTGCCTGCAAAAAAAGATGATTGTTGGTTTTGCTGCCGGTTGAAATAACTGGTTTACTATCGACAAAATAGATGGTTTACTATGTCAATAGCTGCTTTTACTACAGAAAATAACTGGTTTTACTATAGAAAAGTTCTGATTTATGCTCGTTCACTAAAGAAATTCATTGGTTTCCACTTATCCCCCACAAAATTGATATTTTCCCATTATTCTCAATCATTACTACCTATTATTTTCCATTAAAAAGCTATTCCAGCTGAGTTTTCCTCCACTATCGCTATGGCCACGCCCGCCATGGCTCCACGGTCCGCTGCCAAGGGACGGCAAACTGCACCAGCGGCGCGACGTCGAAGCGAACGGCCACGTCCAGAATCGACAAGACCTGCCCACCAACGGCCCCAGCACCACCAAACGGCCTAGTGGTTTTGAGGATGGGGTTATGGTTATGGTTATTTGATTTATGATTCATTAATGAGTGGTGGTTAATGATGGGTTATGATTATGGTTATTTGATTAATGATGATATATGATGATTGATGATTGGCTTAGTAAGGTTGGTGCTGATGAGTTGTTAGCACAATGGCGATGGCTGGTGTTTCTGAAACTGGGGGATCTCAAGTTTGTTTCAACCACCGTGGTTATCAGTGGTCAAAAAATGATGGTGGTTAGTAACCATTTGTAAATGCTTATGAATGGTTGTGAATGATTATATGGGGGTCATATAATGTGGCCATTTAGTGGTTATCAGTGGATATGAATGGTTTTTTTAGGTGTTTTTCAAATTGAGGGGATCCCAAAAATGGTTGGTTGATTCTTAAGAATGATTCATAGACTGGATGAGAATTGGGGGTACCCCCATTTGAAGAAACCAGCATTTGAAGTGATCATTGCGCGGTTCTTAGTGGTTCTTAGTGGTGATCATTTGGTGATCATTGTGCATTTAGTGATTGATTGGTACAGTGAGATTGGAGTCAATCCATTGGTGGCTAATGATCGAGGGCTGAATGGCTTCGAGTGAATAGTACCATGAAGCAGTATGTTTTGGGTATATCTACCAGTGGTGACGAAGCGCGTGGATGATTAACAACCAACTAGAATCACAGTCAATGGTTATTAAAGTAGCCAGAGTCAATCATGGGGATATTCAACTTATATACACTTGTAGCCATGAGGTTGAACAAATCCATCTCAATCAACCACCTTTAGTTAATCTAAACACATTGTGATTTAACCCAAATGTTGATGGCTTATTCATATGGTGGTTTCTCAAGTAATAGGGGACCCACCAAATCATAAAGTTTGTTAACCAGTTACAATCATAAACCAACCATTTTGGGGGGCTCCATGTTTTGAGAAACACCCATGGGAATCTACACTCCGGCAAACTAACCTGGCAATGCAATAGAAAATCCACCATTTATAGCTGGTTTTCCAGCGTTTCCAATCAAAAATTGTGATTTTCCATTGCCATGTTAGTTTACCAAAAGGTACCATTCAAAATAAAGGCCATCTCAGCCTTTCAGCAACGGCGCCAGGTGTCCCCACATTGTCCGGCGAGATTTCGGCCACACCAGTGTAGATCAATTTCCTGACCACACGAGGCCATGGGGCCATGGATGAAGGCGTCAAGGGAATTGGGGTACCAAAAACACTTCGGAAACCATCAGTTTATACAGAAAACTAGGGAAAACTCGTGGTGATTGATGGGATTGACGTTTTTTCACAAAATAGAAAGCACGTGAAACCATCAATTTGGGATGGACAAAACCTGACGCAACCAACAACGATAGCCAGGTATCATGTTTTCTTGGGAAAGCATCAATGATCATGGCTACCGTGGCTACCATGGCCACCACATTGGTAAGATCATCTGCCCAAAGGCCCAAGGCTTCTTGCTTTCCAACCGACGGAAATGATCCGCCGTTGCTTTCAACCATCCACTGGAGGCTTGTAGTCTGTTCATATCTTAGCATGGTGCTCTATCACTTTTTTGGATGGTCTCTTTAGAAGCCTTCGGTATACTGAAACGGTGCCTCCACATATCTTCCATATACTCCATTTAAAGGTATGAGACACGTCCCTTTGGTTTCTATTTTTAGAGGTCACATCCTATGTTCAGCACTTGCAAAGTGGCAAGCCCAAACGATTTTTCGTGCAGCCCAGTGAGAAGAAGAATCCGACCCAACTTGTGGACCCCAAAGCCGGTTGTCCAACTGCGATCGTTAAATCACGCGGTAACATATGTAGTGGTTTCTCAAGCCATAGGGGACCCAAAAAATGGTTGGTTTATTACTGTAAATGACTATTAATGGATGATTTAGGGGTACCCCTATTTTGAGAAACCACCATATGTACTGATGGAGCTGCAACTGTATCACTTTCCCCAACCACACAACAAGACCCCTTTTGGGATTGCCGCCCTGGTTAGTAATGATTGATCATAATAGTTAGAACCAATGGTTACTGAAAAGATAAGATGGCTTCAGTAATAAGATGGTTAAAACCCATGGTTAGTAAAATGATCAACCATGGTTAGTAAGATGTAGTGGTCAATCATGATTGTTACTCAGGGTTTCCGCCATCAAAATCATCAAAATCTTGAAAAGCCATGGCTTTCAACAGCTTTCCCACGCTCCCAAGCCATTCAAAAAGTCAGGACTCCATGTCTTCAGCTTCAACCCCGAGGCTACTCCCAGTAGCCTAGCACCGAGCTCTCGCTGCGGTCCCAGGTGCAGTAGAACCTCGAAGGCCGTGGGCTCCACATCGAAGATCTTCACCTAAAGCAGCGGACCAGCGGTCCCCTGCTGGTAGTCTGCAACCATTTGAAGCGAAGAATCAACCATTTTTTAGCGAGAAATGGTTAGCTTCAAATGGTTACAGAAATGGATATCAACAAATTCGAAGGTAAGCTATAAACCACCAGTTCTAAGGTAAAGCAGCTATAAATGGTGGGTCATCAACATATCAGATTCATGGGTAAAGCAGTTATAAGTGGATATCCAAGTGGATCCAGTGCACCTTTTAGTAGATCTTCCACTTCTGGGTCACTTTACCAGAGTGTAGGAATTATCAAGCTTTATGTCTTACATATCATCAAGTCACTAGCCAGTGTGGATCGTGATCGACAAACACAACCCATTGTTAAGTGAACAAGGAAGAATTGAAAGTTGGTTTTACTCAAGAATTATCAGTGGTTCGCAAGTGAAACAAATAGTTTTTATATGTGTTCATCGCAGCATTCACCTGCATCGATCCACACCAACCACATCAACCATTACTATTGAACAATCATTACCTTTTATCACCCATGTTCATTTCCCATCAACCATTTCAACCATCATCAACAAAAAACTCAATCATTATCCGGATCAAACATCAACCGCCACGAAACAAGTTTCCAATCAATATCAACCATCACCAGTTCACCACCAACCATCACCCATGAGGCACATTGCCGATACCAACCACCGACCATCAATTCGCCAACTTCACATCAATCAACCATTGATGCACAAGCCATCAATCAACCACCATCCATTCTCAAGAACGTGTATTATTGATGATTCTATGGCTGTTGTGTAACCAATGATTGATGACACCATCCATTCTCAAGAACGTGTATTGATGATTCTATGGGTGTTGTGTAACCAATGGTTGATGATGGTCAATGGCGCTTCGTAGCAATTCATCAATGGTCAACAACTAATGGGTTGATTCACCAACCATTTTTTCAACTTCCACAACGAATTGAACTAAGAAAATCATCAACCACCATCCATCACCATCCAATGACCACCATCAACATCTCCGCATCGTTGGCACGTAGTCCCTAACCTGCGCTCAAAATCACCATTTTGCGTAGGCAAAACCAGCTACATATGGGCGTTTCTGAAAATCGGGAGACCCCCAAATCATCCTTTATCAACTACTACTAGCACAAAACCAACCATTTTATCCATTTTTGGGGTACCCCTAGGGCCTGAGAAACCACCACATGGTGGATTTTCTCCAGTACCTGGGCCCGCCCCTGGGCCCACCGTTGCTTCTGCACCTCGTGCGCATGCCGCTCCGCGAAGCGGCCGTTGAGCATGGACGTCAAGGGCTTTGACCAGGCGCTCACCAGGCCTGGATGGGATGAAGCTGCGGTTGTCTGATGAATGGGTGATTTGTGGTTGATTTATGGTTGATTTGTGGGTGATTAAATGGTTCGTTAGTGGCTAGAATGTAGTGAATGAATGGATGATGAGTGGTTGATTAGTGGATGAATGTTGGAAGATTGGATTCATTTGTAGTCAATGGTTGATTAATATTTGATGGTTGGTGGCTAAGTAATTCTTGATTCATGTCATGGTTCATTGATGTTTCAGCGGTGAATGATGAAAAATTGTGAAAGCTGCAAATTGGCGGGGTTTTAGACCTCTAGCGAAACTGTAATATAGCTTTGAACATGTTGAGCTTGAGAATTGCTACCCAAGGTGAATGATGAATAAGAATGATTGACGTAGAAGTGAATGATGCCTAGTGAATCTCATCTGGTTGCAGTCTCTAGGCCTGGTGCTGCTTACTTTCCATGAAAATCATACATGGAACCTTCTACAATCTGCCATTGGAACCAAAGGAGAATTGAGCTGTCTTACAATGATGGGACGCCGCCATGGCCTTGTATTTTTTTCATCAGCCCTTGGAGTTTGAGATAAACAGTTCCAAAAACGTGTTGGAAACAGCCACTGAGGAGGGTTGATGGCAAGTAATTGGTATGAAGTATAGCAGCAACCATTCTTAGAATTATGATTCAAGGTGTAGTAAAAAAGAATGGTTTGACGACTTCGTAGCATCTGTGTATGTATTCATCAAATGCATCGCAGTGTTCCGACCTTCTAGCAATGCTCCCTGGATTGTATTTGATCGAAAGAACTGGAGAAGCAGAAAGTTGATCAAAAATGTCGTATTTTGAGAACTTGTGATGATTGCACTCTATGGGATCCACCCTGGGGCAGAACCAAGCATTCATTTCCCAGCCATCCCAGCCATTGTTGGCTAAAAAGAACATCTTCCATTTCATGGAATCACCATGCCCCTTACGAGGTAAGATTGCGATCCCAACTGTAACCGATCAACACTGAGGTGTTTCAAACATTGCTTCAAACGCAAGCTCCACCGCTACGAGTAGCTTAGTAGCTACCTGGTCGGCAAGTTCCGAACTGTCTAGTTTTCTATGTTTTTAAGAAAGAATCGACCCTTTATAAAGCATGATGAACCACCAGATATTAAGCAGCTATTGATTAAATTATGTGGTATTGACTAACCTGTATTGATGATTTAATCCTGATTAGCCATCACTGATGATCATTGATGGGTTGGTTGTTTTGAAGATTTACTACGCTTACTAACCATCCTGATCTAATTCCAAGCTTGCGGGTCAAGATGCTGCGGTGCGCAACAAAACGCTGACTTGGCGACTCCTGTGCGATGTTCCAGCGATGAGCTGTGGCACAGTTTTCTGTCATAAAAGCCAGGAAGCGGGAAGCTCAATAGGGATGACGACTTAGAAACAACATGTGAATTGATCTACAAAATGCCAGAAACAGCTAAGCTAAGAATGCTCTGAAGAGGATAGGTAGGGTGACTTAGTTTGTTCAATGAAATGATTGCTTTTTGAGCCGCTGAGTTCAACACAAATCATTCTATTCCAAGCCTGTAGTCCCAGCCATGTAATCATGTACCCCCGCAACTACCCATGAACCAACAGAATGGCTGTCGTATGTTGCCCACATTTGACCAACTGAATGTTCCGTGACATTCCATAACTTTACCCGTTTCCATAAGTGCTTGGCTGGTTCTACCTTGCTGTGGTAAGAGAAAAATGGTCTTTGAAGCAAGCATGATGCATGGTTCTATTGGATGATCTAAGGAATTGCCAATCTCCTTTGACACACTCAGCCACAACCGTTGATAGATACTATGATACTGTTGGCTTTGTAGTTGATTACCCTTGTAGATCAATATCCCTCAACAAAATCAGCCACCGGGATTTGTTACTCAGCCATATACCACTCAGTAGAACGGTAGTAACAATGATCAAACAGGGGATGTGGCACTTCTCAATGATCACAGTCTCACACAGGTCCCCGGTCCTCATCGAACTGCACCAGGAATGTGACATCCGAAGTCTGTTCGTCACCTTGAGGGACCAAGGAGTTGAACCCAGCGCAAGTTGAGAAAACCAGAATGACTTGATCATGTATGGTGGGTGGCATCCGTATCAATGAGGCAGAAAGGCCAGTGAATACCTTGAAAAGCTTAGAACGCAGAGGGGAAATGACGAGTGACTTGGTCTGGGAACCAACAAACTATAGCCGGGATTGGTTGGGGGTGTATCAAGTGACCAGATGGACAATACCAAGCACCCCCCAAAACTTCCGACAGCCGTGTCAGTAGGAGTTCGCTTTTCAGCCATGGTCTGAATTGTGCGGGTCACGTTTTGGTGCAGCGTTCAAAAACAACACGACCTGTCGAATCACAGCGGTTGAATACAGCTCAATGCGACTGGTTCACGAAACATCCTCTTTGAGTTTTTGGGTACCCTGTTTATTTACAGCAGGCTCATTTGATGACCGAATGATCGTCAAAACAGCGGCACGATTGCTGCACTCAGCTGCTGTTTTGTTGATGACAGATGCTCATGCCACGAGAACAGGAATTTGTTAAGGGTCAAAACTCAGTACCCTGGTGAACATACGGAAACTTAATAAGAGCTTTTTGCTGGCATGGGATGATCAGCAATCTGTTTTTCCGATATGTGGTAATTACGAAATAGTCCCATGCCAAGATCTCATGGTTAATCCTTCATTCTCAGAATATTGAGCACTTCACTGCAAAACCACACAGATATTTCTCTACATGGCCACGATTGTAAGCAGAGTGCCAAGTAGCACAAGGTACTGACGAGGAAAGTCCAAAAGATAATCACACAAATAGCAGATGTACTGTATAGACATTATCTTTTGAGGCAAAAATGAAACCCTAATCTAAATTCCGCACCCTAGAAATAATAATTGTATCTATTGACTATTGACAAGTCAACAAGAGTGAGAATTCTGATGCCTTGCAAGCCGGGACAAAGACGGATCAACCCAGAGAAAGATGGCATGGGTGGAGGTACTGCATTCCCAGGTGCCTAAAGTCGAAGATGTTGAAATTTGTCTCACTGTTCAACGGAACAAGCAACAACAAGAAGCAGCAGCAGCAGCAGCAGCAGCAGCAGCAGCAACAACAACAACAACAACAACAACAACAACAACAACAA
>VSDK01016286.1:0-74974 GCA_009767595.1 Symbiodinium kawagutii | reverse complement strand
AAAAAAAGCAGCAGCAGCAGCAGCAGCAGCAACGAGAACAACAAGAACAACAACAATCCGCAGGCTCAGAGTGCTTTGTTCATGCTTGTCATCAGAAGCAGATTTGAGGCCATTCACACTTTGATACTTCGCCGCCAGTGCTGGTAAGGTATCCAACCATGAGCAAGGCTGTACACAACTTGCAATCACTTCTGTGGAAGGTTTCGCGCCACCAAAATCCACCAAGTACACCAAGTATATATGTTTGTGGGTCAAGGACCCCTATGGACCCCTGTACCCCTTGCAGTTCACCTTCCCTGACCATTTTCCTGCTCATTGTTGGGATGTGAACTACCTCTGCTTGTGACCACAGCTCTGAAGAGCGGTGCTCGCAGCTGTTAGGCGGTGGTACCCACCAGCATTCTGCGGCCAATGAACCATAAAGACTGGCCAAGCGTTGCACCACTTCATCTGGGCCTTAGAAATCAGCGGGGATAGCGAGCCGTAAGCTGGCTATGGGTCAATATTAACCAACCAATATGGAGGATGACAATCAACAATAAGAGGGAAAACCAGGGAAGCAGAGGTACGGGGTTTTGACCCACTGCCAGCTGGGATCACGAAATCGATCAACAATTGGACACCAAAAAGCTAAGTTTCTAGCTGTAATCCACCCAATTAAACGTTGGTGGTTGAACCCCCCCTATGAAAAATATGCTTGTCAACCAACCATTAATTTATGCTTACATTTGGGAAAGTAAAATGTGAAGAAAACCACCAACAAGTGGATGTTTTGTGGGAACCTAACCTATCCCAGTGACAATACAAAAGTCTATCTGTACAGGTCAAGCAAAGTAAAACTCACCCCTTAGCGGGTAGTGATAGTTCAGGGTTGGATCTCGGGGTACCACCGACCTTGCTGGTAGAGCCATGGTCAGCGTTCAGCCGACACACTTTGGGCGGACACACTACCAGTGCTGACAGTGCTGTACTAATCGAACACCAGTAGTTGACCAGTTGCTGAGCTGTGGTTCACCTGTTTGTCCAGCTATCATTACCACCATGAATTCGTTGAAGATTACGATTGGGGAGTACTAATAACTACTGTTGTGAACTACTGTTGTTAAGTACGTTTGTTAACAGGTCAACTACGATAAAATCAAGTTGGAGATCATGATTAGTTGCCATGATTTAATGTTAACAAGGTATTTTGTTGGAGATGAGTTGAGAAAAGATAGTAAGCCATTTAGTTGAAGATTAGCTGTGAACCCATTTCTACCATTACTACCATCCGGTTGCACTAGTCCCTGTAGCTTCCCGCAAACGCCCCCAGGCACCGGACATTGAAAAGTGAAGTTTTCCAGATCGCCGCCCTGAGATGGCAGTTTTCGAGGTGTTTTTGAATGCTTGGGCTCATCAACCAGAGTGATGGTTAACTAATTAATTGATGGTTGATGAATGACTGATCCTGAACTTATGATTAACTAATGGTGAAGTAATGGTTAATTGATGGGCAGAACTAATTAATGGTGAATTAGCGGTTAACTTATGGTTCAGGAATGGTTGACCTATGGTTAACTATAGTGGTTAAATGATGGTTAGTAGTGGTTGATCTATTGATGGTTAGTAGTGGTTGGTCTATTGATGGTTCATGATGACCAATTGATGGTAATTGATGGTAAATGGATGGTAAGGTTCAGTGGGTTCATCATCCAGAACTATCCAAGACAGGCACTTGGTTTCTTTTCTGGCTTTTTATGATTGGTTAAAATGAATCACTCATGATTTTCATAATTGGTTTGCCAAGTAGTTAGGTGGTTAATGTATTTTTCAACTGGCTTCATGATTCACCAGTAGCGTTAGCTTTCATGCGGGTGATTTGCCAACCAGTTTGCTCCTTGCTCCATCACAACAGGCATCTTTCTTGTGGCTGGACAAAAGTTGCTGGTCAGTCTTGCGTTTCCATATCAGTTAGTTGTTTTCCCTTATTCGTTAGACAAATAAAATAACATAGCAATGTTTCAAACTAACGCTTAATAATAATGACAAAATAATGCTTAATAGTAACAATGATAATGGGTAAAAATACCAAAGGTTCAATAATCATGGAAAACCATAATGGCTAACAACTGGATCATCATCATACTGATTGGCCAGCAGAATCACAGCCAGCCAGTCAGATTTCAACATCCATCATGGGACACTTGTAGTTACATCAACATATGCAGTATGCATAAGATGCATGAATTCATACGTGTGAGTGATTCATGATTCATATCTTGGTGGCTTGTAGATCCCTTGCTAAAAATATATGTTTAGTGGTTATATGGTAAATCAATCATTTCCCAAAAACACAACAAAAGCCTAAGAATTCGTGGGTATAAGCCATCCAGATTAGATGCATGAATTCATACGTGTGAGTGATTTATGATTCATCATCGCATATGGGGGGTTCTCAAAATAGGGGTACCCCCAAATCATCCAATAGTAATCATTTATTATTAATAAACCAACCATTTTTGGGGCTCCCTATTTTGAGAAACCACCATATGAAGATATTCACCGTTATTCCAGCACTCAAGTTCGTTTATGCCAACGAACTACCATCAACTTCACTGAGGCTCCAAACCTGTCAGGAAACCTCCAAGCCCAACCACGGAAGCAATGACGAACCGCTGCTTTCAGGGATAAAATGCGTGAAGAGAACATGAGCGCAGAGGATCTTATGGGCTAACATAAATGTCTCTTTGGGCTAAGTTCAAGAGGATGGATTTAGCCCAAGATAGTCGCAGATCCTGCCATCATATCCATGCGTGTTAGCATAGGTAACAAGCGTTTCAAAGATAGTGTAGACATGTGCAGTACATACAACGTATTGCAAATAAATACACCTGCATGTACTTGTCGGTGTACAGAAGCCGAAGAAGCCAAGTCAACTATACTAACAGCGAGTCCCAAATAAAGAAGGTCCAACGAAGTGACTGTTGGTGTAGGAAGCTGTATACCTATGGATGTATATATGCACGTATGGATGTAACCCTCGTAATGCACACGGTCTCTGTTGTGTATGTACTGTGGTAAGCCGTGAGAAAATCAATGTGTCTCCGTGTGGATAAGGTATGTAATACATGCATTCTTTGCAGTGCATGCATGTCAGGAACACATGCACTATACGTAACGTAGGTCATGAATGTGTAGCATGTCAAATATGCAGCCTATGTCTTGCGTGTTTGGCTGTATATATTGTATGTGTGTGTGTGTGTGGTGTATGCTTGCTGTGTTTACACATGTCGCTATGTATGCCTGAATTGTCCATGTATGTAAATGCATGCAGGGAAGTCAGAATTTATGAAAACAGGACATGTCTATTTCTGGAACGGATACTTGCTTCCGGGTGCTCGGATGCCCAGGGTCCCGCCAGTAGAAGGAATCTTTCCCATCAGCCAAAATTGAGGCTGATGAATCAGCTATGATCAAGTGCAAGCATCAACAACAATTTACCTATCAACCAGCCCACCAGCCAACAAGAAGTAGCAACCAATTAGCAACAATCAACAACCGCCACCCCTACTGATACTGTCTCTACTACGACTACTACTAGTAGTACCACTACAACTACAACAGTAGCGCCATGGCCATTCTTGGTAGCCCCTATTAGTTGGTATAGCCCTGATTATTGCTGGCCAACCATTGTGAACTACTATTAGGCATTACCAGCCATTATAACCACTATCAAACCATTATAAACCGTTATTTGCCATTATAAGCACTATAGTCAATCATTATAACCACTTATAAGCCATTGTTAACCATTAATGAACCATATTTCACCATCAACAAACCATTGTTAACCATTAACCAACCATTATTCACCGCTTATAAACCATTATTAATCATTAAGAAACCATTCTTAACCATGACTAAACCACTGCTTCTTCACTCCCACGTTACACCAATCCACCCATCTTCCAAAACTCCAAGGGACACGGCTGCTCCGTGGCGATCTGAATCATGGCCCCAAGTGATGGTTGGGGGTCAATCTATGGCGAAGGTGGTGGTTTCTACGAATGCTTAGTGGTTAATAATGGCTAATAATGGCTAATAATAGGGTTTGTAGTAAAATGGCTTAGTGGTTAATAGTTTCTACGAGTGGCGAATGTAGTGGTTGATCACGGTCAAGAATGACCACTAGTAATGGTAAATAATGGCTAATAATGGTAAAGAAACCAATAATTCTACTAGTGGCTAGTAATGGTTATATAATGGCTAGTAATGGTCAATAATGCTTAGTCAATATATAGTGGCAAATGTAGTTGTTGATCATGGTAAAGAATGGTCAATAATGGCCACGGCCATGGCCATAACGGAATTAACTATTGTAAACTAATTACCTGGACAAGCTGTCTTGGTGAATAGTGGTTAATAACGGCTAATAATGGCTAATAATGGTTAATGATGTTTAATAGCTAAAAGCTAATAGCGGTTAGTCTTGGTTACTAATGGGTTTCTCAAGCCATAGGGAACCCTGAAAAAATGGATGGGATTTATTACAATAAATGGTTTGGGGGTACCCCTATGACTTGAGAAACCACCATGTTGGTTCATGGTTGCTGGATGATGACTCATGGTTGATGGACCATAAGCGTGATGGTTGCTCAAGTGATAAACTTCATGTTGGTTCATCATAGTTGATGGATGGTGGCTAACCGTGATTTCATGCTTGTTCTTTTCTTGTAGTTCATTGATGATTAGTGATCAATGGTGGCGAATGTTGGTTGAATACTGGCAACCAACAACAAGTGCAATAGTAGGTCCCTATGTTCAGTTGCACCACCACCACCAGTTGAACCAGCGACCCATAGCTGGTGTATTAACAGCAACATGAAATGTGGAGGGTAACACAACCAGAATACGCAAAGCATGGTTTCCCCCCTGCCCCAACAAAAATGTTTGTGCGGCAGGCACCGTTGATGGAGAGATCAGTAGAAGTCAAATCAGGGTACAACAACAACAACACCACCACCACCAACAACAACAACAACAACAACCACAACGACAACAACAACCACAACGACAACGGCAACGGCAACGGCAACGGCGACTGCGACGGCAACGACGACAACAGCGACATCAACATCAGCCAGCATCAGTTGCAATATCTACAACACAAGCATCAACAACAAACACAACCCAAAGGGGCAAAGAAAACATATAGAAGGCAAATATTGTCTGGAACATCGTGGAACATCAACGACCACAGTATTTAATGCCACACCATCTATTGATATAGCCAACAAGAATGGAATCAAATTTGAATATCTAGCATGAGCGTGCAAATATACATAGATATACATAGATAAATAAGTAGCCAAAGGACGACCCAACTACAACCAACAACATCATCAAGAAATACTTTACCGACAATCAGAGTCACCATGCAGCAATGAATCGAAATGCTGTTGTTCGTCCATACAAAATGAGACGTCGAAATCACAACCTTTTACGACCGTGAAACATTTTCCCATTAGCATGATGGGTTCGGTTGAACGCGCCTTCACTTGTAAAACATGTTGAAAACCCTGATGTTCAACCGGGTACTCCCATCACTATGCAAACATATGATGATCTGGTATGGACCACCAAAGAAAGCGCCCCTTCCAAGGCTACACAGATCAACAACGTGGCGCCTTTACTTGCTGATCGTCCAGTAAATTGCTCAGTTGGGGCTGGTGGGGTATCCTTGGAAAATACAACCATACACCAATGGTCAATAGTGGTTGACAGTGGTTAACACTGGTTCGTCACTAGTTGAAAATTTGAAAAGAATGGTTGAGAATGGTGTCTACTTGTTTTGTGGTGATGGATGCCTGGGGTGTTCAGGTGGCAAATGTTGACAGCAAACTGAGCATTTACCTAGACTAATTTGAGTAGCGGACAAAAGTCTGTCACACAAAAAATGTGGACTTGCATTTGCTTTAACTGGCCCCTAAATGCCTCGACTTCTATAGACACATGTTATACATTCACAGTACGTCTGCATGTCTGAATATCTATGTGCATAAAACTCTGAATAAGTATACGTGCATCACATGCTCGTAATTGTGAATGCACACCTCTACGGAACAAACACGCCTCACCAGGAGGACCACAACTTTGGGGGCATGGAAAAATCACACCAATGCCGGTGTCCCGTTGAACATGATAGCCAACACATGGAAAACACCCATGTCTCCGTCGTACGATTGCCATGACACCCAAGGTAGACTCACCCTGCGCGCCACCGCCAAGGCACTTCATCGCAGCTGAGTAGCCATGATGCGCGGCACGGCCAGGTTCAACTCTAGGTTGGTACCAGGGGTGTTGCTATCGCTTCGGATGTAACCTATGTAACTGGATGTGTCGGGCCTGGAGGTAGGTTGGGATAGCGTCCTGGGATACGCAGCTGGGACATGACCTTATAAGCTGGTAAAAACAACAGTTGCCAGTACTATGACCATTGTGAATGTCAGCACTTACGAGCAGTTTGGATGTGCATCAGGAATCAGTGTTCAGGTAATTGCTGCGATTGTCTTTTTGACGATTTTCAGCCATTGCGAACACCTATCAGTATCAACCACAACCAGCGGTGTTAGTGTCAAGCATTATCATTATGAACCTTTGTAAACCATGTTCAAACACTCTCAAGCACTATGAAACATCAACTTACTACCTTGAAACCTGATGTGGTGATGCCTAATGGCCAAGCTGCAGCAATCCAAGTCATGTGAGAACCTTTCGGAGCCCAGAAACAGAAAGGGCTTGGCCGTATCGATGCGATTTTGTCTTCCCCCTTCGGGATCCTATGCACACAATCTCCATAGTCTCAGCCAAAAGGTTCCCAAAAGGTCGGAATTTCCTGGACATGGCATGAAACTTGATCTGATGAGACCGGTGGGCTGGTGGATAAAACCACACGGTGGTTTCTCTCAATACCGGGATACTCCCAAATCATCCGCCATGAGTCATTGTTCACTCATAAACCAACCATTTTTTGAGGTTCCATGGGGTTCCCTATTTTAAGAAACCTGCATGGTGGTTTCTCAAAATAGGGGACCCCCAAATCATCCATTATTAATCATTTACAGTAATAAACCAGCCATTTTTGGGGCTCCCTCTGGCTTGAGAAACCTGCATAGATACGTATCCCGGACTGCTGACTGGGGGATGATCACCTTGCGCGGTCCACGAGGCGATGCTGCTGCTTGGTGATCAGTGGCAGCTGCTAAGATAAACCAACCATGGATACACCACGCTTGATTTAAGCAGGTTGATTAGGTATACAACCACTAGTGGTATATCAATACAACCAAGATAAACCATGTATACTAGTGCTTGATTAGGTATACAACCATTAGTAGATGGTTATTGATTGATCCAACATCTGCTTGGTCTTTTCGATCTGAAAAACATGCTGGTCAATCAACCAACCATAAGATCAGGCAAAAAATCCCTCCACAACAATATAGTAACAGTAGGGATATGTATAATATACAGGTTGTGATTAGGGAAGTAACTGGGAGACCCGCAGCTGAGGTCATGACCCCCGATCGAGTTAGTTAGGTCAGCAACGGGTCGGTCTGCCCGGTTTCACTTTCATGGAAGTTCACTGGTCAAAGTATGATCTAAGAAACCACCTGTCCTTAGACAACTGGGATCAACTGGGACACTATTTGCTGGGGCTGATTGGAACCAATTGGAACCATGGCACAACCATCATATGGTGGTCTCTTATAGTGGTTGATACTGGTCCTGAGACAACAGGGACACTATCTCCTCAATCTGCAGGTGCTTTCTACAACGTATCTCCCGTGACGAACAGCTGATGGATCTCATCGCGATAGGCGGCTCCACGGTCGGTCTTTCACTGGCCAAGCATGGCAACCAGCGGGCACGCGGGCACCTCCGGTGAGAGATCGTACAAGTCTTCTCCCATCATCTGACGTCGCATCGCTGCGGATCCATGCGAACAGAGCGTGATGATTTCGGGGTGCGGCAAAAACTAACAACGCCCTTGGTGACAGCAAGTTGATCGACAGGACTGGGACAAGTAGTCCATCAATTGACCTGACCAAAGTGATATTCCCAGTTGATTAACTGAACATGATCAACCAAACACAATGATTAAGAACTACTGCTAGTTGGTTGATCATGGTTGCCATGTTTGTCAGATATATCGATTTTCAGGATGACGGTTGGCCCTGCAGAGTCTATAACCACGCATCTGATCAAATTGTGGTTACAATCATGGATGATGTCATGGTGTTTGAAACCATTCTTCCCTCGGAGCCTGATCCGCAAAGATCCCCCAGCAACAACGGAAGGATTCAGGGCCTTTTGTTGGTCCGTTGGTGGGTTCAACCCATGCCAAGTGGTATGAATCAAAGTTGCTGGTCGAACAGGTTGGAAGACAAAACATCGGGATTCCACTGAAGGCTGGCCAGGCCGCAGCAACATGAGCCCCATCAGAGGTTCAGGCATACAACTGCATCACAAACAGCAAGGCACTCCTTAACCAAGCCCAAAATGTCACTATCAGCGCGAGATCTGTTATGACTCCATGATATTCGCTGGTGATTCGCATGGCTTCACAGCTGGATAGTCCGAATATTGTTGGCCACTAACCATCAAATAAACCCATCATTTATCATTCTTACTTGATAGTTACTCTCATTTACCATTTGCTATTATTGTTGGCTCTCTTAATCATTCAAAAAGAACAATCATTGGCTAATTATCATTGACCTTGTATCCATCACAAATAACCAGTGTTCAGTATTTGTTGATCCACTAACAGTTGGTTATGTAAACCATTAAATCAACCATTCTTGACCATGATCTACAGCGGGGACCTTCCATTTCGATCTCCATGGTAGGGCTACGAGTGATTCATCGGTGGTCACCCTTATCATCCTCATCTGGACCACCGATGATCGACCATGGGAACTGCTGAACCGCCACAGCCCATCAGAACATGGAGGTTGTCACATCCACGGCATCAGCCGTGAGCCGTCCACCTTCGGTGTCGCAAAGTCCTGCAGAAGCATCTGCCGATCGCCTGGCGCACTGAGTCGTACTCGACACGCCGTGCACTCAATGGTTCATAGCTTTGTCAGTATACCAACTGATTTATATGGATTTATATTGTGATTTATATGGATTGATACGGATGCACATGGATTTACATTGGAATTGTATGGATCTATCTGGATTTGTATGGATTCAAAGATTTATATACCAACTGAGTCAATGATGCCAAACATACTGGCTCTATATTAGGCTTACAGTTAGATGATGATGGGCAGTGCGCCAACTCAAAATGATGAGCAAAAGAATCCGTAGTATAAATCGGTGGTATAAATCTACAAGATGATACAAAAGAATTAGTAAGATCACGTGGAATACCGAGCCAACCAGGAGGTATGCTTAACATGCCTCATTTTGTAAGAGGGTAATTAAACTTCACAGGAATACATTTAATCCGCTGATGGTTGATGATGGCTGAGGAAGCTTGAGGACGATCAATCCATAGTTGATGATGGTTCACCAATTGCCTTTTTCAATGGTCAACTTGTTTGTCTTTAATGCTGGTCGCTTCATTGAACAACCGATTGGTGGTTTCACCCCCTCTGAACAATATTAGTCAATCAACCATCACAAATACCAGAGAACGTCAAAAAAATGCTCAAAACCACCAACTAGCTCAATGCTTCATGATGGTTAACAGGTAGGTTAATTACCGTTAACTTGAACTTTGCAGTCATAGATAGTTTGTTAATAGGTAGTTGAACAGTTTAATGGTTTGTTTCCAGTGAATGATGGTTAACAGGTAGTTTGTTTAATTTCTTGCACAACTCTTCCCGTTGCTGCCTTGGGGTTGGTTTTGCAGGAGGATTCTGCTTCCCGGTCCACTGGGCTTAGGCCTATCGCAACTTAACCAACAGGGCCCAGGACCACATTGGCAGCAGGGAATTTGAAGAATTTCCCAACCGCTTCATGTGTGATCCAAACATATTATGAGATATTATGAGATATGATGAGATATGATGAGATATGAATCCCACATTGGGATTGTATTCCAACAAACACATATATGTGAGATGTGATTGATCCCAAGATATCCCAAGATCCTCCCAGAGATCGGTCGGAGTGTCACTAGCCTCCCCTGGTGATGCGCACCTGTGAAGTTTCTCTCCCACACGTAGAAGGGCCAATCCACCTGAACGGTAGAGGTCTCAATGGTCAATGATCAATGATTATTAATGATGGTTTATGATGATTGATAAACGTTATCATGATGGTTGTTTTTCGTGGCTAATAGTGATGATGACCATGATAATCATTGTGGATGATTAACAGTTGTCATGATGAACCATTATGATAATATAGTGATAAGGTGGGTTGGCTAATGGTTCATGATGGTTATATAACGGTTAATAGTAATAATTACCATCAAATGGTTCAGATTAACCAGCATCAGCTATTAAGCAAAGAGGGATAATGATTAATGGCCATTACTAGAATGACAACAGTAATCGGTATAATTAATCACAATCGTTTACAACAAATGATGCTGGCTACTGATGGCTATTGAAATGATTTGTTAGCCTTTGCCATCAAATACAACAACGGCTGATGATGGTGAACCTACGACCTACGCTTGGGCCACTCCTGGTGGCAGCTCCCTCCCAAGCTTCCGGTGGGGCCTTCCCTCAGCGGAGCGCCTGGTTGTCTCGTGCGTACTTGGCATATTCTTCCAAGGTCAGCTCCTCAGCTTCCCCCAGGGTGCCGCTTTCCGGCACGCCGGGGCAGGGAGGTTCCGGCACCGCGGAGGGCTGTTGTGAAGCAACTGACTGAGGTGACGACTTAGGTGATCTTAGGTGGCCTTTGGGGTGGTAGCTTCACTTGTTATTAGGTGCTTGCGATTACACTTGAGTGGTTTTACTCGAACTTAGATTCAATGAGGTGGTTCTTTGGTTTGATCGACTTCCTGGTGCACAACTTTCACAAGGAATGAGGGAATCATCTATGCATGAATGGCAATTATGAATTATTCCCCCAGTCGCTACCAAGCATCCGCAAGTCTAAATGATGCCTTTTAAAAGAAAAGGCATAGAATGGATGGGCCCGGCAACACATATCAACCCATATGATGACAGTCTTTGACGTCCATGTGATTCTCAGTCCTGCTCTGTTCCTCTACCAACAGCAAGAGTTCTTTAACGTTATAACTTATCAACCAATATGAAACAATTCTTGCCATTAACCAACACCAACCAGCAAGAACACTACACATCTAGGCTAAATCACAGTAACCTCCAAATCAAACAGAAGTGTCACTCTTCCAAGTCTCGAAATCACTATGCAAATCACCTCCTTTGCGTTCACCGCTGAAATGTCCTACTGAAAATGTCATTTCTCGGTCACAAGCCCATGACCTTGATGCAATTTGAGGATAATTTGGTGGTTTCCCAAAATAGGGGACCCCAAAAATGCTTGGTCTACTACTAGAAATGCTACTATTGGATGATCTGGGCGGACCCCTATTTTGAGAAATCACAATTTAACAAATCATGATTATAACCGAAGGGTTTTTACACTTGGGGTCATACCTTATTACTTTTTGCTATTTATGTACATAATCAGCTACCCGTCACTGCATCACCGTTTGGTTGCTTCTCAAAAAGGGGACCCCCGAATCATCCAATATTCATCATGTTTAGTTCGGTCAAGAGTAAACCCACCATTGTTGCGCTTCCCTCTTTTGAAAACCCCCCATTTGATAATCATGGTCATCCATGGGCGTTTCCCAAACTAGGGGTACCCCCAAATCATCCCGATAGAGTCTGTTTTAGAAGATCCATGGGTTTATCACTATAAATGACTTAAATAGAGTGATAAACCGTTTGTGGTAACCTAACATCTATAGTACCAATACTAAACCCAATGATCACTTATAATTAGTACCGAAGCACGAAGATGTCATTCCCAAGCCTTACTGACGTACAGTAGATCCGTTGGCTCTGTCATCCTGATTTGTTCAGTTCGCCCTGAAAAAAATAAACCTACAGCCATAAAACAACTTTGAAATAACTGTTTAAAAAAATGGCACCAGACTGGTAGAAATTAAATCATCATGGTTTCCAGTGAGACTATGGCCAGGAAAACCCCACTGATCAGCCTGATAACCCACTGATCAGCAACTGATCACTTGGGGGTTACCCCCCACCGTTGGCAACGAAGCCACCACTCGTGGGCGCCCAGGCACCACTCGCATGGGTTTGCCCAAGCCATGATAGGCCGCCATTTCCTGGCGCAGAGCCGAGCCGTGGATGTCGTTGGCCCATGGTCCACGCTTGAGCCATCAGGAACCGTGGTACATCACGATGATCAACCCATGATGGCTTATACGAAACTAATATGTTGTTATTGATAGTTTCTCAATGATCAACCCCATGATTAAAGCAACATGTTCTAACCCTTACTCTTACTGATCAAGAATGATTCATGGTTTTTTTGGATGAAATGTTTGAAACCGTCAGGTTTTCAACCCTTAGATACAGTTATAGACCATCATCAACCATCATCATCATCATCATCATCATCATCATCATCATCATCGTCATCATCATCATCAAAAACCATCATTTACCATTATTGCCTACCATAAATCATCCTTCATGTTGGCTCCAGTTGTTCATTACCCAGCCATGCTTGGGATGAATCTTACTCTTGCTGGTTACAATTCATTATAAACCATGTTCTAAAGCCCGTATAAGTTATTAAAATCCACCACAAACCCTTATAAGCCATGCTAAAAAACCCATCATAAACCATCATAAACCTTAAACCACCACTATTGCCTCCCAACATAAATCCATTGGCCCCCCCTCACCATTCGTGTACTTCTCCCTCCCGTTCCCCCGCAACAGAAAAAACACAACTCGCTCCGTAACTTGGACGTGCAGCTGGCCGTAACGCTCCAAGAAAGCGGACTGCAGCGAGACCGAAGGATCCGAAGGCGACCCCGACCCGTGCGGGTGGGGTTCAACGGTTTATGGTGGTTTGTAGTGGTTAATAGCAGGTAATAGTGGTTAATAGTGGTTAATAGTGATGGTTTATATGGTAAACCAATGGTTTTTTTGGGGTGGAGAACCAGTGGTTTAAATGGTGGTTAATAGTGATGGTTAGTATGGTCAACCAGTGGTTCATGGTAGAACCACTGGGTGGAGAACCAGTGGTCTAGAGTGGTGGTTAGTGTGGTGAAATAGTGGTCAAGAATGGTCGAATAAATATTGCAGTCAAACCAATGGTTGCATAGCCTTTGCAGAATGGTTAGGTCATTGGTTTAACATACTTTTAGCAGTTCAACCGATTCATTTTGGATCAGGGCACGCTCAACAACGGTAAGTGATGAAGAAGAATGGAGTCTCTCAGCTGCATATGCGTATGTGCCAAAATAGTAGTACCCTAAAACCAACGATTTCCATTCGTAAAACCATCATCTCCGGTGGGGCCCATTGGTTACCCTATGGCTTGGCACATACCCATATAATGATTAATGATGATAGTGGTTCATCATCCCTTAAATGCCATCATTTATGGCCATCTGGAGTCATACCAGGATTCAACGGCCATGACAATGGCTATGACTCCGTGGATGTTCATCCATTCTTGGGATTGGTAGTGACCCATACCCAAACGATTCGGGAATTGAACGTTGAAAATGGCTAGTGTTGCCAATCATGGTGAATGGATGTATCCGTATTGATGGCTCAAAATTGATGATGGTTGGGATTGATAGGTGGTTCATGATGCCAATGATTCTTAATCCTTCATCCAGGTAGATCATCGCGGGAATGTTTCATCATGGACGAGAATAGTTGCTCAGAATCGCTATGGTGACTCATACTTACCAACAAAAGCATCACAAGGACAATAGTGTATTGCCAACATCAGTATGCATTTCTATTGTGAGCTATAAGAAAACCTTGAGTGACCCGAAGCGGTGTCAGGTGCTTGACAAAATGTGGAAACAAAACAAAGAAGCAACATTTACCAGCAATAACCTTGGCAATTTCGTAAGATAGAAGTAGGAGTTTTCATGTTGACGTCCACAATCACAAATCATTGACATACTATGATATGGTTTGTTAGGACACATCAAGATTGAAATATGTAGTTCGGAAATAATAACCCGTAGTTATTCTGCATGTAAGGTAGGGACACGGTACAACACCGGAGGGTGTGGATGCGTTTGAGCATATCAGGGTGAAGGGGCAAATGCCGCGTGTTGGGTTTGCTAAACTATAAGTATCTCCAACAAAGCCTCCCAAAGTGGTTGTTTCCGTATCTTCCACCCAGCAATGATCACTGAGCTCCTACCAAGTCACCGAGCTGTCATTGCCCCAAAAAACGATGACTTCGCGGGTGATAGGGTCCCCCTGGATTCCTGGATGTTAAAAACCACTAGTTTCAAGGTCAACCAGCTACAAGTGGCCTAATTTTCCACCAGCCACGACGCAGGGTTTTTTGCAGCGCAACAGCTGGACCTTCATGTCATCATTCCCTGCATGTATCCCCTATGATTGTTGGATGCTTACCAGCAAATAAGCTAACCATCAAATAGGCTGACCATCAAATAGGCTGACCATCAAATAACCATCAAAGAGATACATTACCAACCATCAAATAGATGTTAGTAATGTAGCTGGTTGAAATTAAACATCATTAAGCATCCAATAAGCTACTTGACCAAGCATGAAATCAACCATCAAATAACCATGAACTTGACCAATCAATATACATATAAAGCATCATCTATCATTATGCATAACCATTCTTTACCCATTCTATCATCATCATTCCCTCACTATTAACCACTACGAACCATTTGCTTCGCCAGAATCAACCAGTATTAACAACTAGAACCATAAAAAAATCACTATCAACCGTGGAATCTAGAACCATTTGAACCATTCTCCATGGCTAACAACCAACCTCAATTATCAACCATTAGATCACTATTGACCCTGATTAACTATGAATAACCAGGTGGATCTCCAACTCCATCCTATACATCACTATTAACTCCTGATCACTATTAACTATAAATCACTGTTGACCATAGTTAACTAACCATTTTTCACTATTAACTATAGTCAATAGATAATTATCTATTGTTCATTCACCATAGATCCAGCTATTAACCCTTCTTCATCCTTCACAGCTGGATCTCGCCCCAGGGTCCCCAGCCTCGCTCTTCCATCGCTCCTGGGCTGGCCACCCATCCTGCGAAGCCACGTGACGCCTGAGCTCGGACGACGGCCCCGGCCGTCGTAATGGGCCGGCCAGCGGCCCCGTTGTGAAACCTGGGATGTGCATGGAAAAGCCATTGGTTTCGGAGTAGATCCCGCTGCTGCCAATAAATTATGAAACTGGGTTGCAAATGGTTGCAATACTTCGTAATAGAATGTCAATAGTCCTGCATTCATATCTATAACAGAGTCATTGTTTGTGATCACGGTTTATCACTAGTTGTATAGCTGGCTTTGTCAAAAGATAAGGCTACAAACATCCAAGCCGCAGAGTCTCCAACGGGCATTACTTCTGTTTCGACCTGTTGATCATGAATCTGGCACGCTAAAGCTTCGAGTTCAACATTGTGTACAGAATATTTGCTGCTTTACACCCTGAAGAACTGATTGCGGACTGGTTCCTAAATTTCGCACAAAACACCATGTCCCAGCAAGCTGTTTCACTGGTGATTCACGCCTCGAAGATCACCAGCAAACAGGAATAGCTATGAGGAAACTCCAAACCGTACATGGCTGTAGGTCATCACGTCGATTGGCTGGTGAATCTCACAATGATTGTTGTTGGTGAAGGTTCACACCAACAGTTGGCTGCACAAGACGGCATGAACCATCTCTAGCTGATAACTAAGAATAAGCATGAATAAGCAATCCTTAATCACTGATCATTCTCTGCCAAACCTTCTCCAGTTGTGGTTCCTAATTGAAAGTTATGCAACATCATGTAAAATGTGTTTTTTTACCTCTTCGTGAATCTGCACTCAGCGACCATGCAAGAACTTAAAACACACAGACTCTAGGACAGTGGTACTCTCCAGGCGCAACATTGGCGCAAGGGTCATGGTAGAACTGGCGTTAGATAACGTCGATGCCCAACACAAATACTGACCAATAACTGATAATAATCTAGGTGTTGATTCTTTGCTGCAAACCCGCCTATTTGGATGCGCGGTGCAACTAACCGTGCTCAGAACCCCAGCTGCACATCCAAGTAGTTCAAACCACAAACAAATTAACCAACGTTTGACTACCTCATTGTTGATAGAACCGACCCTTGACACGATGATCCACCAAGACTACCCATCAACGATCGCCATGATTCGCCCCGTCATCAACCTATGATCAACCAATGATGTCCCTGATCAACCGCTGTACGCGCTCAGTATCAACCGATTGATTACACATGAATCAACAAGATCAATTCTCAACCACTAGAAGCCATCACCAACTAAACAACGGTCAAAAAAGCAAACCATCATCGACGGTAAACCAGCCAACCAGCCAAGGGGGAACTCCAATCCCCACGTAAATCAACCATCAACTAATCAACACTAATCACGATTACCAACTATCAACCACTTCTCAACTATCAACAATTTAATCAACCTATACAATCCATCAAATACCATCAAAGACACTGCCATCAGAATCAACAAAGCTCCTATCAACACTATCAACAGCTGCAATCAACTCATCCTTCTCCACGGGCCACCCCACACCAGGGCTGGACGCCCGCGGCCCGCGGCGCAACGGCGAAGGAAGTCCTGGTGACTCGCGCTGACTTGGTGTCAGCTTGGCTCACAACTTGTCGGCCATAGCGGCCATACCCGGTGGTTGGGCCACCCCGTCATGAAAAATGTGAGTCAACCAACCATCACTTTTCCCAACCACTTTTCCCGCAGAAGTCTCACCGGACGGCAGCTTGTACTGCGGACCGGGCAGATCCAAACGAACATCTAAGAGGGACGCGGTAGGTCGTCGATCCGTTGAAGAGCTTTCGGCTTTGGGTATGCTCCTCCCCAGCTTAGCAACCATCGATCAACGGCAGCAGCTCGTGTGTCGTCAACCTGAACAGGAATCGTTTGACACCAGTACAAGATTGCAAAACTCTCAGGGCGGGCAAAGGTGACCGGCAAAGCTTGTCCACACGCAATGGCCACCCGGTTCATGAACGTCTTGAATGATCTGAGACATCGTCTGAAGTCCTGCGAAGCGCAGGTCGCTGCAGGCTCCCAAATCTTCGTACTATCATTGTACCATGGACCAACACCATGTCTCAAACGGGCATCCACAAAGAGCTGGTACCAGCTCCATCGTCTCGCTGACAACCGTGGATCGTGAAGAGAAATGGCCCATTCACTGATGTGCGCCCAGTCGGCTGTCCAGTAGTGTTGAGCGTCCTCTGGCAAGTCAACCGGGAGCTTCCACTCGACCATGGGCACAACCGCAGCTGGCACTGCGGGTGTTGACGTGTCCAATTCCTGGACTTGGTTCTTGGACAGCTGTAGGGCTAATCTACTTACTGCTATGATGGTGGCATGAACATGTTTGCGGAGTCGATGAAGGCGGGTGATTTCTGTGTGCAACTTGTGATGGGTTTGAACCACTAGCATTGCATCTGAAAGCGCAGCAGCGGCACATCTGTCTGCTGCATCATTTCCTTTCCACGCCCAGGCGTCCACGTCGTCCTGAGCTCCAGACTGGTTTTGATGGCTACTTACTTTCACAATGGCCCGGCACAAGTGTCTATTCAAACCAAACATGGTGACTAGGTCAGTTATGAGGTCGTGGTTAGCCACTTTGCGGGCTGGCAAGGCATCTTCCCAAGAGTCTGCTGCTTGGGTGCGGCGAAGATGTTTTACCACTAATGCATTATCGATCCAAAGTCTGAACGGCAACTGTCTGCGAACTGCATATTGGATGGCTGCTTTGGCTGCGGTCAATTCCGCACGTGTCACTGTTTGAACCAGCCCTGGGACGAGTCCATGCCCTATGGGAATGAACGTGTCATCCAACATGGCTCCTGCTTGCACAAAACCCCATGCTGCAAGTCGGGACATGGGTTCAGTCGGAGTAAGGCAGGTACCATCTGGAAACAGGTCTAAGGTGCTGGGTGGATCAGCTGGCATTTCATGTACCCAAGTCGTATCTGGGATAGCTAGCAACTGTTCACGAAAAGGGTCTAAACTCGAAGGTGTGGGAATCCATCCGTGTGACTGGGTTGCTATGGGCAGCTGCGGCAACTCTTCTCTGATATCTGTGGGACAGCTCGCACGAGCTGGTTCAAGGATACTGCATTCCCAATGTCGATGAATCTGGCTGTCCGTGTGACCACAGAAAACACAAACTGTTGGAACATCATTTTCAACATGATGTTGGCGTTCATTGGTGTAAAAGGTTCCATTAAGGGAGGTCCTCAACAAACCCTGGTCACTGGGACTGGTGGGCCAGTCTCGTATCGTTAGCTGAGGGGAAGTAAGGTGAATGTCACACATGGTCTTGCGGTGCTTCACCATACCCTTGGCTCGGTCTTGCCAGGCCTCCATGGCCCGTGCTCTGAGGTCCTGGATTGGACTTTCCCACAAATCGATGGCATGGTTCCTGTGATCCCACAAGCCTTGGTCCCAATGCCACCCCAATCGATGGAGCCGATGCAAAAGTACGCTGCTAGGTCCTGTGCTTGCACGCACATGCTGGTAGTCAACTGACTTGGCATCGAAAATGGGCTGGCAATGTTCTTTGGGCAAAAAATTGCGCACATCCATGATGGTCCTCCACACTGCAAAGAAACCGGGATCTGCGGATGGGTTTTCAATCAAGGAAAAGTGCACAAGGGGGAAACTCCTGGGTGATGGTAGTTCATGCCTCGAAGTGCTTGGGTACGAAGTGTATCGTGGGTTTCTTCAGGGAGATGCACCGACGCTACTCCATGAAGGACATTTGGCCAGGCAACCATCTTTATGGCTTTCAACTTGTGAGCATATGGCGCCAAAGACCTGGCAAAGTCTTTCCATCTAGGCTTGAAGCGCTTGATGCGCTCAGTGATGACGCAGTTGGTTGCTTGGGCCGTGTATTGGACGTGGCCACCAAGATCTCGTGCCCACGGCACCACTGTATGCTCTGCTGTTTTGAAAGCTTTGCGAACTTGGGCATTGTTTGACCATAGCACTGTTTTGTTGTTATCAAGCTGCAAGTCTAAGGCATGTGCGACTCGCTGAAGTTCTGACAGGGCACGGAGGGTGGTATCATGATCATCTGAGCTAACTTCCATGTTATCAACGTATGTGTAAAGGTTAGCTTTTGGGACCTTGACAGAAAGCCATGAATCAATGAGCAAATTGATAGCTAGCATTCCGACCACGCTCAACGCGCAGCCCTCCGCGCATCCTGTGGATGAACGCAACGGAGGACCGGTACTACCCCGGATGCTGAAGCGACGCTCCATGTTCTGAAGGGCAGCAATCCAAGCTGTCAAAATTTTTTGAGAAGCACCTAGGTGATGGAGGATAGCCATGATGGGGTATCTCGGGAGGTGATTAAAACATTTTATCACATCCACCGTGGCTCCAGCCACAGTATGGCCTTGATCATTGGCGCGCTCCAATTCAGACTGGATCCCCAGCCACACTTGCGTGGCACTGCGATGGGGAACATTGCCATAACATGAAACTGGCACTTGGGCGGTTAAGTGCTTGAGAAGTTGACGTGCACGTATGGTGGTATATGTTCGATATATCAAGCTGAACACTGTGATAGGCCGGTACTGCTGTACCCTGGCTGCGTCTTGTACCTTTTCTAAAGAGTGTATGATACCTGTGATCATCGAACGAGGCCATGCACTTCCGCTCTCCACTTTGTGTAACAGCCGCAACAAAGATTGGGTTTCATTGGGTGGCATTTTCAGCAGATCCAAACGGGCCCAACCGTCTGGGCCTGTGGCAGCTCTCTTCTTTTTGGACTTGAGGGCAGCATACCATTCATCGGTGGAGATCTCACTAAGATGCATGATGGGTCCAGGGGGAACATTATGCTGGAAAAAGTGGACTAGGGGGTCCCATTGGTCATTGCTCTGGCCAAGGTGGCGATCCCACCGTTTGCTCCACTCTGCAGCAAAACTTTCAAACATCTCATTGAGCGACCCGATCTGATGGTCTTGTCTGACTTTGTCTCCAACCTGAATGCTCTGGAGGTTTGCTACCCACAGTTTGTCTGGCTCAGCATGTATGATGTCCAACTTGGTTTCTTTGGTGTACACTGGTTTGCTGGATGCAAACTGAACAGGCGGCGAAAGGATGCAAGCTGATTCATCTGGCACTAACTCGACCACGGTTGTGTCAAGGGAGTGATCTAACATCCGGACTGGACTCACCGGAGGGGGTCTAACATCAGCAAAAATTTTGTTGGGGTTATCGACCCGGGCCTGTTTGGCATGCTGTGTCCGTTCACGGATAAGCAACTTTTCGAAGGCATCAAATTCCGCCTGAAGGGTGAGCTGGATCCCTACCAATGCTGCCAAGGAGGGACATGTGTGATCCAAAGTTGGTGGTGCTTCTCCAAGTCGGGTGGGCAAGGCTGACCACCAATTGGCGAAACCACCTGGGAAACCTGGTGCATGCATCACTGCTCGCCACTCTCGCATTCTATTGGATGCGAGCTGCTGGTGTGTCTCTGGTTGGTCTGGACATGGATTCCAATCTGCGCAATTGCTTGAACCACTGCTGGTGGGTGGCTCTATTTCCATGGTAGTTCGGAGTCACATGCCCATGTCGGCCTGGCTGGATTGGACATGTATGTGGTGGTTTTGTGAACGACCGGGTTGTCTTCGATCGTCCTTTTTGACATGCCAGCAAACGTTGGTCTAGTTTGCTTCGCAAATGTGCATCCACGCTATGCTCAAATGCTTCTGCTATCTGTTGTATGTGCCGGTTTACATCTGGGTCATCTTCAATGACGCAGTCCTCCAATGCTCCTGTGAGACAGTCCTCCCACTGAATCGCTTTTGGTTGGCGCCAAAGATGAACATGTTCGGCCTTGCCCATGTCTCCTACCTCTACCCACAGTAAGCTATGGTCAGGGAACACATCGCTAACCCTCACTCGCCTAAGGAAAGGCAGGAACTCTGGGCTCACCCAAATGAAATCCTTGGTCGTCCGGGACTTGCATGTTGGAGCTATGGGTCTTTGGTGTTTTGCTAAAGCCCATTGTTGGACTTCTTGCCATCCATGTTTGCGAAGCTCTTCTGTCTGACCAAGGGCGCCGTCAAGTTGGTTGAAATCACCCATCACAAACCTTGGTCCCTCAAGTGTATGCAGGATGCGATACACTGCGCATGCAAGTAATTGGTCTGTTTTTGTTTTGATCTCATTGGTGTCTGCTCTTGTGGCATATCCATAAAAACATGCTCCATGTATCCAACGTCCTTGGTGGAAGAAGGTGGAAGCTAAAAAGCGGCTCTCATTCCAAGCTTCTTGATCCCATGTCGGATGCAATCTACGACTCGGCATCGTGCAAAGGAAGCCTGTGCCTACTGGTTTACCTCCGATGCTGGAGGCAGTGCTGGAACGATAAGGAGCTGGTGCTCCTGCTGCAAAATGATATGGACTCTTGTGCATCTTGAGTCCACGAACGAATTTGTGCACCCCTTGTTGTGTGAGGTGAGTCTCACACAGGCCCCAGATTGTGCTACCGCCCCTTGGTAACAATTCGATCTGTTCGATCTTGTTCAAGATTCCTGTCGGGTTTGCAGTTCCTAGAATTAAGGATGGCTCCGGTCCTGGGTTTGTTGCTTCTCCAATTCTGTAAATGCAATCCAACAAGAAAACATGCTGCCCAACGGGCAGGCTCCTATACTGCATGGGGTGGCCTCGGGGCGGTCATTCCCCGTCATGTCCCATGGTCTTGGCCCGCTTCGACAAAAGGATCTCGATCTTGGTCAACTGATCCTCCATGCTCTGAGTGAGCATTTGCTGCATGCTGGACTGTTGGGAGTCCAGCTGGTGCTTGAAGGCTGTCAGCTGGCCGGCTACCTGAGCATTATGCTGCTGCTGCTGCTGTGTGGTGGCGTGAAGAGTTCCTCCAAGCTTCTGCATGTTGTCTTGCAACTGACGAACCTGGTGCTCCAAGTCTGTGACACGATGATCTGGCATCTGGCATTCAAGCTGTTCTTGGAGACTTTGCACATGCACTTCCAGTTCTGCCACTCGCTTGTCGGGGACTGGTGTCATCTCGGCATCATCTTCTGTGGATCCTGCAGTGGATTTGGTTTGGCTGGACAGTGACTCCACAACTCTGCGATGGATACTGGCTTCCATGGATGCTAACTGATGTGCTGAAAGTTGCTTTGGACCGGAGGGCGTTGCCCATGGATCCTGCTTCAACCATGGATCTTCCACATGTGCCATGTGTCGCAAGGTCCACTTGGATGCTTCAACTCCCCCGGTGGGCTTGGATGACTGCGCTTTGTTGGTATCAGTGCGAGCTACGATGACATCCCCATGTCGCATTTGATACACCCAGTGGGATGGGTTCTCATAGGCAACTGCGGACCAATAGAGGCCAGCATGATCACTGGATTGTCCCAAGGGCTGTCCTGGGCGGGCTGCCCAGCCCCACTCCTTGAATGCCGCTGCCAGTGATGTCTTGTTTGTGCAGAAGGGCAAAGGGCCAACTCTGAATTGCTGAAGCTCGGTGCCGGCCAAGAATTCTTGATCAGGCTTGTGTTGGGAATGGGTGGCTTTGGCATGCTCGCTCTTCACTCGTAATCCATATCTGTCGCTGCTTCGGGTGATCCAGCATGGGTGTCGAGTGACTTGCTTGGCTACCTGCATGTCACCTCGGGAGCGTCTTGGAAGCCAAATGACAGAAAACATGGGATGAGCCTGACGCCCATTATCTGATCGGGGCTCATAGTACTTGCCTTCGAATGCATTCGCTTCCAAAATCTTGTCAACTTTGTGCGTGGCTACTCTCAACGAAAACACAAAGAGATCTGCATCTGCTCCCTTCGTTTTCTGATACTTTTTATTGAGCCACTGTCTGTCCCACACGTCCACTATGTCCTCGGCTGCACAATGGCTGAATTCAGGCTCAGCCAGGATGGTTTTGACGGGGCGTTTGGCGATTTCTTCCCAGGAGAGCTGGGTCTCGTCCTTGTACAGCTGTACTCGCAGGACCGTCATGGATGTTTCCTTGATCTCAGATACTTGTTGGGGAACATACCGTTGCACTTGCTTGGCTCCGAGTTGGAAAAGGGCACCTGTCAACAAAACTGGCTCTCCTGTCGATTTGCAAGTTGCGGGAAATCGGATCACAGCATGTGGGGTGGGGAGCCTTGGGTCTGCATACTCAAGGACAATGAGTCCTAGTCCTTCAGTGCTGAGCGGCTCTTGCAACTTGAAAAATGGTTCGGCTTCGGCTACATTGACAATCGAAATGCCACTGCAAATCCCTGTGAACTGATGCGGCTGAAGCTGGCTCAACGATTGTCCATCTTCCTGCTGGAAAACGGACGGTGGCACTTGAACTTCACTGGCAATGAGCTGAACAGATTCTTCTACCGGTTGGCTTCTTCTCTTATTCTTGCGGTGGCCCACTTGTTGTCCTGTGGATGCACGCTTTGCAATTTGTTCTTGGAGCTCATGGTGTTGCACGATGCGAATCGGTGGTGTGAGCTGGCTGGCGCGATTTTTCAGGTCTGCCCAGGGTCTAGCCGACCCCAAATTGGATGCTGCTCATGCCGAGATTGTTGAGCAAGCTGGCTGCACACTCCATGGAACGGGCAGGGGCCACTCCATGTTGTTCGATGAGTTGCTGCAACGACTGCTTCACTTGCTCATTGCTTGCTCCACCAAGTAGACCATCCCATTCTTGCAACTCAAGGGGATCAGTGGTAGCCAGGTGCTGGGCGAAATGTCCACGAAGCTGTTCTGACTCACTGGCACTCATGCTTGGTGGACGCTCTGGGCGGAACTGCACTCTAATCCAAGCAATGGACTGGAAGCCACAGTCATTTGGGAACAGCGACAACATTGGTCTTTGCTTGTGGGTGGTGACATCTGGGCCCAGAATGGAATCAAACCAACTGTTCACGGTAGACAGCATGTCAGGCGTGGTGGTCACTTGAATGCCTTGCTCATGGAAAAGGAGATGCACTGGGAACCAATGTTCATTGAACCAAAACATCTTGCTGACTTCAGTGTCTTCCCCTCTTCGGGAGGAAAGCTCTACCTGTTCTGCAACCCAATTGCTGAGCAGCAGAGGCATGGCTTGCTCATGGGGGATGATCAACGGACTTGGGTCTACCTCTTGTATCTGTGTATGAATGGCTTGCAAGTAAAACTCCATTTCATCCGACGCTACCCGACCACCTTGTGCCCACAGCTGCTGAACTCTGCTCTGGGTTGTTTGTTGGATGTTTGCATGATCACTGAGTGTGATAAGGATTCTCGGATGCTCAAAAGCTGGGTTGGCTGCAGGGATCAAAGCTCCGACTCCATTCACTGTCTTGACATGTGGTTCATGTGCTACTTGATGAATACGATGCTCTGCTAACATGAGTTGACCAACCGTAGCTTCAGTTGGAACGGTCACTGTGGCAGTGGGTTGTCCAACAAACGAAATCTGGCACGTGCGACGGCTCTTGTTGGGAGGTTCAACTGCTTCGGTGTCGTCATCCATGGAGGGTTCGACATCTGGAATGGCTGGTGGGCTGACGTCCCTGGCTTGATTTTGCATGGTGTCTGACTCAACCTCAGCGACCACTACTGGTTCCTCTGGTGGGACGCGATGGTCCGCTGGCACGCCTGCTGGCTCCGTGCTGGAGGCTGCAGTGGGATTCTCACTAACCGGCGGGGCTTCGAAGCCTGACAGTCCACCGGTTTGGGATGCTCTGCTGTCTATGAGGGCGATGGCTTGCTGGAGAAGCTTGTCACTGTCCGAATCACCGATGTCTACCTGTGCTTTCTGTTGGCTTCGGTTCCCTACTCCCTTGCCTTTCTTGATGAATGATTCCTCAGCTGCATGATGGTTCACTGGTGACTGCTGGGTGATCTTGAGCGAATGAGCGGATGCATCAGGTGAATCCATGTGCTGTGTGTTGGTGATCATGAGCGAATGAGCAGGGATGATCTCTACCTGTGAATCATGTGCCTGTGTGTGTGTGTCTGCACTGGTGGAGGGGTTGCCAACTGATCAAATTCCGCAAAAACCCATGGTGTGTCGATGGCTGCAACTTCCTGGGCCAATGCACGATTGAACGGCGTGACGGGGGCAGCGCACACTGTGGACACTTCGCTGATTACCTGTCTGCAGATGGAGGCCACTACAACACGAGGGTGCTCAACTTCAACTGCAGGAAATTGCTGCATGACTTGAAACTTCAAGTTGGAGAGCACCCAAGCTGATTGGAGGGGAGATCCCATCTGACCTACCCCGCTCAGAACCAGTCGAACCAATTTGGGTTCAGCAACCATGATCAAACTCGGTGGTACCCCGTTAAAGACTCCTACCTCCAACGGATGCAGGTGGCGTACTTTGGCTGGAACGTTGGGGTCGGATTCAGTGTCATCGATGACTGGGACAAGGACAGCGTGGATACCCCGGGAGCGAAGGCGTGAATCAGCAAATCCCTGAGTCCGGCAGCCACAATCACATTTGGTTGCCTGGGACCCCCAGGAATGGGTGGCCGTTGGCAGTGCTGCAGCCCGGTTGATGATCAACTTCTTGATTCCTGGTGCGAATGCCTCAAACACTGCTACCTCTTGGTCATCCAAAACCAACCCGGCCTCTTCTTGGGGGGACATGGCAAGCATCCCTGGCATAACATGCATTGTGGTTGGTGAGAAGCGAAGGGCAGGCATGTCTGGCAACTGAAATTTATTCATGGCCGCCGGATGAAGGAGGACACACCACCATCTGTTTCGTTTGGCTGACCACGTTGCATCCAATTTCAAAACACGTTGTTCCACAGAATACTTGGTGACCCTACTGAACTCTTGGAGATTGGACTGGACCCAGGGCGATGTGTATGCTTCTGTGGTACACTCAAGTACAACTGCAGTTGCTCCGGTGTAAAATGCCATGGCAAGTGTGCCTACCATGGATTCTGCTCTGGGATCTTCTCCTTGTCTTTGGTCACCCATCTTGGAGAAAGGTTGGCAGGCCATGCCTGCTGACACGGTGTGGCTCGCAATTCCCTGGATGGTCAATGCTTCCATGGTACGTGTGACTACCTTGGGATCTGACACATCCCCATGAATCACCTGGCTCTGCTTGTGTTGTTCCAGATACTGGGCATACCGAGGGTTTTGTTCAATCATGACTTCCACTTGACTCCCGGCAAATTGATACCCCAAACCAGAAATTCCGAGACCTGCGCATGCTTCCACAACATGTTGGAATGCTTCGATCCCAGGCTGGTTGGGCTGGAACACTGCTGTATCTTGTTGATGAGTCAACCATGTTCGTCCGTTGACAATGTTGACTGCTGCTTGCATGATGGCAATCTGAAAGGCTTGCGGTGGAATGGAAACATCCGTCATGAACACTTCTCCTGTTGTTCGAACCGTACAAACTGATGCACCTGGGCACCGGAATTGCACGATGGCAACCACATTGGCATTCTTCCCATGATGTTCTGACAGATTGGGTTCCAAACATGTACTCAAAGTCGAAGCTACCATGGCGACACGTCCGTCCAAGGTTTCGGAGGGACCGCACTCCCAGCTGGTAGGGACTTGGACCAGCGCTCAACCAACCAATCAGCTGGGAAAAATATGTGTTCAATTGTTGTTTTTATCCATTTGGGAAAATTCAAAATGTTTAAAACCACCAGCCAAAGACCCTCTGAAACGTGTCTGGAGAATGTGATTCTGTTCTGCCACAATGGAACCACTTACCATGTTTGCCACGAGCTCCTCCCACAGAAGTTATGATTCTCCATGGGTGCCCCCCATTTTCAAACTGGGCCTGACATCCACAGAATTGATCGAATCCAAGCAGGAATAAGGGTATCCCATTTCACAGACACACCAAAACAAAAACCTGACTGTATTCCAAACAGAGGAATTCTATTTCTGCGAACTCAATCCGTTTCTCAAAGCGTCAGACCTATTGGTCAAGCAGGGATCTACATTACGTGGGAGGCCAGGGGGCAATCTGGGATATCCGACGAGACCGCGTTCGGACCCCACCTCCGATGAAAAATTGGCATCTCGACCTCAGAGGTGGATTCAACGGCGCACCTTTCAGGCTTCGATTGCAACGAACTAAGAATCCCAGAAATCCACGGATCACGGGCACACGAAAATAGGGGACCACCTGAAGGATGCAAACATCGGATGCCGCCCATGATCTTTAGCAACATAGTCATCCTGACCTAGACTTGGATATACATTAGTTCTATGATGTATCAAAAATTGGTGGCTGAAAATCCTGACAAAGACTATAGTCCCTATGTTTCCTTTCTTTTTTGGTTGAGAAATTGTCGACTTACAGCTGATTTCTCACCTGCTGATGGGCTACTACCAAGGTTAGCAACACCATCCGGTAATGTCCAGCATGCCGAAATGATCAATGGTATGACTTGCACGCGCAGCACAAGCCCAACCTAATTATCTTTGTTTACAACTGCAGTGTGGCTATTTAAGAAACCAACATCCCAACAGTAACACTATACGCATGCTTAAAAAGCCTCAACATGCTTTTAACAAAACGTCTTTAAAACGTTGAAAAACTAACATCCTTGTTTTCTGCCCATTTTTTCGGCACTAGCTGCGTAAGTGTTGCATTAGCGTGAAGCTGTAGCCGCATGGATGAGTCCTGCCGTTGGACACCCTGTGTTGAGCACAGCAATAAGGATCAGCCTCTGGAATGTGGGTCAATAAACAACTTTTTGGAATCTCGTAGATCGGAAGTATTTTGCTATGGGTCAATATTAACCAACTAATCATGGGGGATAATCACCAACAACAATAGGGAAAACAACGGGTAATGATGGGGGAACCAGTTTTGACCCACAGCCATTTGTTGAGTCAGTGAATCCAAGGTGGAGACGAAATAATAATTCTTGTGAAACGATCAACCCATGATCCTTGCTTGTCAACCGCAGCAGCCGACAGTATGGCGCTTGGTCCTTTTGCATGGCCTGCAATCGATCTAGTCTAACGAGGCTGTCGGTCGTAACATGACAGAAGCTCCGCAGTCTGCAAACGAATTCAGCGCCGTTTGACATTGTGCAACCGGCCTCCTGAGCAGCCTGCACTCCTTTGAGATAAACTAACAAACTACGAAGACACTTCGGATTGTCGGGTTGAACGAATTGGTTGAAGGAATGGTTGACTTCTATATCCAAAAGGTTGTGATGAAATCACTTTCTTGTTCAGAGTAGCTGAACTAGTCTAATGGGAAATGCATATCAATACCCCTCACTGAATATGTGATGGTAAATCATGAGTTATTCTTTCTATTCTTTTTCAAATTAGTAGTGGTTCATCAGCAGTCATGAATCATGACTTTCCACTGCTCAATTTCTCCCTAGTATTCACCAGCTTATTCACCAGCTTATTCACCATCATCGGCCATCCGTGATTGTTTGCTATTTTCCCTCATGAAGCCCCCAGGTCAAGAGTCCAACACATGTTCAACAGTTGAACACTTCAACGGCAATGACCTCTCAGAAACCAAGTGTGTCTGGCGCAGCAGGAGGGTAACGGCGGCAAAACGGCTAGGCCTTGCACTTTCGCAATGAAACTTGTGCTCACTTCAAATGTTCTTCGCTCCCAATCTATTGTCGTTGGAACCGGAAATGTTGGCGCCTGGTGGTGTGAAACACCGCAGGGAAACTGTGCAACTACTGTGCCTACCGCGAAGGCAAGCGAGTGAATCCTTCCAAACATCCACTTGAAACTTCATCAGTTGATTGCTGCCTCACTGCCATTCCGAAAACAGCTGATACAGCGCTATAGCTTCGCTTTGCCCCTGGTCCCGGAGCCACCATGACGGGGTTTAAGTCCTGCAGCGGAACACATGGTGCCTCTCCGGGACTGGCGGATAGATGTGGATAAAACTTAAACCGAACGTCGGCAGCGCAGTGTGTAAGTGTGTATTTCACCCCGCTGCTGCCGTTCTGTTGATAAACTGCTGCTAGCAGCATCATCCAGCAGCCACTGCCACTGGGTATCTGGATGGGAGTAGAAATGTGGCAATCTTTGTTTGACAATGACCAGGGATATGCAGGGATAGTCAATTAATAAATTAATCCAGCGCGGAAGTGCGTCTGTTGCAATTCCCCGGGATAGAAGTCAATCATGTTGTGATATGCCATGGTGGCACCCCCAAGTCACTGTTGTGAGTTCCCAGTTGGAAAGTCGTGTAGATCAATTCCACGGGTGTTCCGGACGAGGCATGGACCAAGTGGGGATTTTTCGGATTATGCAGTCAAATCATGAGCGACTTCAACCCCCCTTCCCCCTTAGGAGCAAAATAGGAACACTGAAACATCATTGACCATGATTAAGCATGATGAGCCATCATTAGCCATGCCACAGATAATAATGATTAACCACTTAACCGACTGCAAAAGTTTGTTGCACAAGTCTCTACCAGATCAGAAGGTCCGATAGTTTACCAGCAGTTGCTGAACCAATGAGATGGGGGGTTCTAAAAATGAGGCTACGAACCCCCAAATTATCCTCTATGGCCACTGGTTGCTATGTACCATTTATACCAACCATTTTGGGGTCTCCATTTTTTGGACTTTGTATGTGAGCGCGAAAATTGAGTAAAAATCTATCCATGCAAATCACTGTCTACCATCTGGTTTCACCACTCCCTGTAGCTCTTTAGCTCCCCCTTTAAAGGGATTTAGGGATACCCCTGGCTCCTTAGCTCCCTGAGAATCACCAGCTAGCTGTTGTTGATCACCAAAAGTTATCCATCAAATCGCCACAGAGTAGCACCGGGTCGCTACTCCCATCCACGGGAAGTTCGCTTCAAAAGGAGACGCTTCAAAGGGAGATCTGAAGAGAACACTCCGAAACAGGACAGGGTCAAGCAACCCCTGTGACGCCGGGCTTCTTACATCTTACTAGTCATATCTGGTCATCTACCATAGCTGGTGAAGGGCCACTAGCTGCTGGCCTGGCTCCCCCATTGAGGCCCCTTCAAAGGCTAGCACTGCCCTGGATCCCTCCCTCGCCCCCAGCCAGTCATGGCATTGCGCAAAGAAGGCCTTGCCCGTGGGCCAGTATGGGCAATCCCGGCATAGCAGGAAGATCACATAATTTATATGAACTACACTTGAAATAGAGCGTCTCAAAATAAGGACCCCCAAAATGGTTGGTTTATTACTAAAAATGGTTAATCACAGATGATTTGGCGGTGCCCCTATTTTGAGAAACAGCTATATGGCTATATGGATGTTTCTCCGCGGGTCATGAACCCCAAACTGTGCACCAGAACCTCAAATTTTAGGAGGAAAACATGGCGAATTTTAGGGTGACCCGACCATACGATCAAATAGAAACACAAAAACATCCGGGTGTCCGAACATTCAAATGAGATATGAGTGTATAACTAGGGAGAGGAAACCCTCTTCATGGAATGCAAAGATGCATAACTTACCATGGGAGATCATATTCTGCATAGATAGATAGATAGATAGATAGATAGACGGCCACCCAAAGAGACCTCTCGCAGTTGCACCACTGAATTCCCAAAAAAAATGGAAAAAAATGCCAAAAGAAAGAATCCATGCCATTCACATTTGAACACAGCCATCAGTCCCCCCCAAGTGGTACCTGTCAGTCTCAGCTTGGCGCCTCTTGTAGCACCCGCTTAGCATGTAGCCCCTCCTCTGACCTTCCCAAAGTGATCTCCAAGCTTCATCCCCAGCTGCTAAACGGCACTGCCCTGTGGAAAAACAGCTTCTGTCAGTTCTAAATCCAATATATATATATATGTATATATATAGATATAGATATAGATATAGATATAGATATAGATATAGATATAGATATAGATATAGATATAGATATAGATATAGATATAGATATAGATATAGATATAGATATCATATGCTATGTCACCACCCATTTGCTGAACTATAAATAGCCAGTGATGTCCCTTCAAGAAGTGGATTTCATAGAAATTCATGTGGATTTTCCATGAACTCAAATTGTTCATCAAGTTCACAGCCTATATATATATATATAACACCGCCATCCAGAAATGTGCTTGTCAACCAGCCATCCAAAACCAGTACCTATCGGCGCACTTCATGAGAGCTTAATGTTCATCATCTCGTCGTGCAGGAAGAGCTGCTTATCAGAACTTGCAAAAGAGGATCTTTTGCAAGTGCAATCCCGCCAGACCATTGGATTCTGGATGACCCTCAAAGACGCTCCACGTCGCAAAGGATGTGAACCATTACCCAACTATTAACTATCATTACTAACTATTAAAAAACAACGACAATGATGCCCCAACTAAGACTGAGTCTATGGATCCTAAGGTTGGGTCTGCTTATGACTAACTATTTAAAAACTATTGCCAACCTTAGGATCCATAGACCTATTTAAAAACTATTGCCAACTATTGGCAATTTAAAAACTACTTGTATAGTTCCTCACTATTGCCAATTATCCCGTGATCGAAGATTTCCAACGCTGGTGGACGATTTCAGAGATGGTGAAGTGCGCCATGGAAGTGCCACGGAAGCCGAGGGCGCAAGCTTCACGTTTTTCATCCCACATGATTAGCTGACGGCACTTCCCATGAGCATGGGGGGTTGCTCAAAATAAGGATCCCCAAAAATGGTTGGTTTATTACTAGAAATGGCTAATGACTAGATGATTTGGGGGAATCCCTATTTTGTGAAACCACCACATCAACCGTGGGAGCTATGCATGTCCTGTTTGGATATCTTGTCGATGCATTCAGCACCATGCCTACTGAGGTAATCCAAAAGTGGTACCATGTATCAACCATTATCAACCATCATACACTGTAGGAATTGAAGGGATGCAACCATGAGGGAATGCACTATTTTTATAAATGATCATATAACACTAAGTTACATTACTAGCATTTACCAATCATTTCAACCCAACATTGACCGCAAAAACCAATAATGAACTTGTATCAACCACATTTCCAACTGTAGATCAAGTTCACCATACTCTAACCATCTGCATCTATCATTCATGATCATTGATTAAGCATTCTAAAGTCTCAAGCTGCCAGTATTCCTGCTAACACTTCTATTTTCAGATGCTTGGCTCGGGGTGCTACACCCATGACTGTGTTTGGCTCGGAGCGTGCTCACGCCCAGCTGTGTAGTCACAACTTGACCGCAGTTGGGCACAAGGACCGTCTGTCCAACATGGACACCACCTTTGCACGACTAGTGCACCACGTTTTTGCATGAATTACGATTAGATTTCACCGATCTGAGATAATTTTGCGGTGGTATCATTTGGGTAGTATCAATCTGTTGGGGAGTCTTGACTTTCGACTGCTATGCGAAACAGTCTTCAACTAAGGGCCCCTGTTGGGTTGGTTACATGCCAGGAATGACTCAAAATGTTGAAGCAGGCGAATCACAAAATCAATTTTGCAAGGATAGATCCCATTTTGCAGGATTTCGAAGTGAAGGGGAGTCCCCACAAGATCTTAGGTGTCCAGTCAGAGAGAGACGAGTCCACTTAAACAACCAGAACGGAGATGCCAAGGCCATGGCAAAAACGGACAGGTGCATGTAGTGCGGCCACCAGAACTTCTTGGAATAATTCCAAGCCATCCAAAAGTAGTCTTGCTGATCACTCCATAGAAACGAAGCTTCGAAGTATTCACCATTCTCAAGCACTACATTGATTCTTATATGTGATAGGTCACCATTAGTATGATGTATGGTTGAACCATCAAGATGGATAATCTATCAAGTCTACGAAACATTATCTATGAAAAACATGAGTTAAACTCGTGATAGCAGCCCTGGACCCGGTGCAGTTCCCTCCCAAACAGTGCCCCAGATCTGCCCCAGCCACCATTTATACCTGAACAGCCACGGGATAGCCATGGTGACTTTGACTTCATCACCATCAACCAGTTTCATAGTCACCATGCTAGCCTGTGTACTGTGAACTGTCACTGTTTACGAAGCATGGCTAGGCATTATGCTGCTTTCTCAAGCCATAGGGGACCCCAAAGGTATGGCTGGTTGATTACTGTAAATAATCAACAAACTATTCAATAAACTGGATTTTGTGGGGGTTGGCTTAAGAAACCACCATATCCTTTCATCGTTACAGCCCCGCACGGCGACCCCTGAATCACAACCTTCAGTTGGCGCCGTAGCACTTGTGAAGTTCTCTCAGCTACGTCGTAGTTTGGAGAGTGGTCCTTGAGATGCCGGATTTTCAGTTGTACCACTATCATTTTGCAATCAATGTGAATTTGGTGGTTTCTTAAAATAGGGGTGCCCAAAAATTGTTGATTTATTACTAAACATGATTAGTAATGGATGATTTGGGGAGTCCCCTATTTTGAGAAACACCCATTTTGATCATTTTGATAGATGTTCCCACTGACCAGACAATACTTTCAAGCCTTGAATTGCTGCAACAAGCGCGATTTGACTGCCTGCCCTGCCCCCACCAAGAAGACATCAGGTCTCTGAAGGTAACATTGGCCAAGATTTACAGCATACCACAGAGTCCAGGGCACTTTAGGGTACTCTCCCAAGGGTACGGGTCTTTTTCCTTTGATGGTTGGTGCTTTTTTCATCACCCCTCTGAAAAATGTATGCGCAAGTCAGTCAACCAGCTGCGCATTTTGTAATGAACTGTGTGTTGATCAACACTGCATCTGAAAATCATCGAAAAACCATTTACGTGCAAGAAAACACAATTCTCCTGCCTGGTTCATAGGGCTGAGATAGCATTCGCCACCACCAACCTATCTGCTCAAGGGTTGCCATCGATCTTGCTGCTTGATTGCAGGCTTGTCATTCCCCCTTTGATCAACAAATGTAGCTGAAAGGAGCGACAAGCGGCCCAGCTTTGACTACAACGACTCGCCCTTAGTGTGCAATTTGCGTTTTTTGCGGGCATTTTGTGTCAAAATTTGAGCAGGCTATGAGTACCCTTAGTCCCCGTGATTTCCGCATCATTCACCAGGCTGTTTGCAAGCTATCATTGCTGCTTAGTATAAGCGATTATTGATGGTTCATATTGACTCATAGCCATATCCCAAAGGTTCATTAATCATTATTAACCAGTACAAACCTTATTAACGGTCGTTTAATCATTATTGTTGGTTATGATAAGCGATTAACCAGCAAAGTCATAAGCGCCAAGTCGCTCCGGTACCGCAAGGCGGCTTCCGCCTGCCCGTTCGAGGTCTATGGGACCGCCAGCAGCGCGAACTGTGGGAGACGTGGAACCAGCGATGGAGAGCGGTTTCACCAACTCGCGCTCGGCCGTGATGGATGGCTGGACTCATGGTGGTGCCGGTGGTAGTTTCAATATTGCTAATCGACTGAATATGCTGATTAGATCATCAATCATATACTTATTAATAATCAATGTAACAATTGCTTAGTAACATCGTTTGTTAGAATTACTGGTGCCAAAGTCCAGTGATGTGACTACAGGTTCGCATCAGTCAAGCAGCACATTGTGGTTCCCATTGCGGGGAAAGCTGAGAAACTCATCTCGCCACACATCGCGCAGTGGCTGGAACTATCGGACCATGCCGATCTGTACATCGCTGGACCGAGCTCTTGGGGCTCGCCCAACGAACGTTGAACTTTGAAGTCACTGCTCTGAGTGGCCTGCCGCGGCTGGACACGTTGCGGTGCCACCTGGAAGTAGTTACTGGCCATCCCAATGTGTACACTCTGGTGATCTACATAGCTGGCTGGATAATCCACCATTTGTAGATTATACCTACAGTACCTATTCGAATTGGTGATTTTCCATTGCCATGTTAGATCACCAGAGTGTAAAGAGATTGCGGTATCAGTCTTGATACGTCCGAAAACGGGAACGGTCACACAAAAAAGGTGGGTCAAAACATGGCAAAAACCAAGGAACATCACAATATCAACGGTTCTCTTCAGGTTTCTGAACTGGCTCCGCTATAGGAATGACTTGTTTGTCCCTGTCTGTTAAGCTGTCCTAAAGAGGCTAACTCTCATGGCCATCAAAGGTCTTGGTAACTGGAAGGTGTCTGGGTATCTGTCCCCCACGCACTGTAGACCTGCCCCAGAAGCAAGCGTGGCTATAGGGGTGAGTTCACCCAGCGTTAACCATGCTTGTAAACACCCTAACTTGTTGTATTGCCTTTGGCAACCATCACTGGCCATCATAAATCATGATAAGCCATCATTAACTATCATCAATCATCATTAACCACCATTAACCATCATTAACCATCATTAACCATCATTGGCCATTGCTGTAATATGGTTTCAACCATGCCTACGTTCAGATCCCAGCTATCTCCACAGCCCCCGGAGATCCCTGGGCCATGGCTCTTTGCAAACACGACGGTCGTGCATGTGATGATGTGATGAGATTACAGCACTTATTATATTACCGCATTTATGACCCATAAGAAGATAGATTGATTTATCTATCCAAGTGTCTGTCTGTCTATCTCTATCTTTTACTACAGGGCCAGTAGTGAGAGATATCATGAAATATCTGTATGTATGCATGTATGTACTAGGTCTTTTATATAGTGTTTATATATATATACATATGTTTCCATGCTATTTGTATATCCAATGACAGTGTACATGTATAATCACATCTTACATGCAGCCACAGTCTCGCATAGACCACTTGGACTAGCTACAGTCTCCACCTGGCCACACAATCAACACAAACATCACTACACCACTATCTACTCACTCTTGCGGCATGTGATATATAGTCACATATAATATATGTATAAATGAAATATGTATATATATATATAGACTCTACTATAATGGATAAATGATTATGGGTTCTAGGCTCTAGGGTTTAGGTGAGCTGATTGGTTACTCTGCTCCATTCAATCCCAAACATCAGCTGGCCTTCTGTTCCTCTTGCAACTTTCATCACACCTGCACATCCTGCACAGCCATTGAAGAGATGCGAAGAGACGTCGCCCCAGTCCCAAAGACAAAAAAGAACTTAGGACTTAGGATTCAGGATCCTGCAAATTACTGTCTCGACCGATGACGAGTGACAGAGCTGACTGTATCAAGCAGGTTGGGAGGGACTTTGACCAATCGTAGTGATAAACTACGACCAAGGGGTAAGGTGTAAACTTACAGTTGTTGTTTTGTGATGACATTTGTACTTTTGAGCGTTGTGGCAATGTCCTTGCCGGTCACAACTTAACATGGTTGGTTGAATGTGGATTACCGTAGATCCCTGGTGCATGCTTGATTCTTTGTTGAAGAAAAGTGAGTCATACTTTTGGGGTATTGTATAGTCAGACAAGTATTTTCCCCAGCATGTTTGCATCTTGCCGCTCCATGTCGTCAAAGGGCTTTGGGTCAAAACCCTGTACCCCTGGTTCCCCATCATTAACCATGGTTTTCCCTTATAATTGCTGGTCATTATCCTCCATTATTGGTTGATTAATATTGACCCATAGTCAAAGCTCTATTGCTTGCGTTGCTACATCCTGAGACGCCTGAGATATCGCACACTGAGTTGCCACTCCAGACACAGTTGTCGGTCCAGGACGCCACGAATCATCCACCGGTGTCCCAACTGGGGATTTACCCTGCAATGATCATTCCGCTTGTGCTCTTTTGTCCTCATGGACACCTCCAAAATTGAACCACATGGCCTCACCAAGGCGCAAAACGAAGTGTTGGATCCTTTGTGAATAAGAGGGATTCTCAGAAGAAATGATGATGTTGATGATGTTCATGATGATGATGATGATGATGATGATGATGATGATGATGATGATGATGATGATGATGGCTCAAAAACCCAATAGATTGCCTACAACTCTAAATGCTCGACGCCAAGTGTTGGAGCTGCCTGCTCCAACCGGCGCTCCGGGTGTTTGGCAGTGGCCAAACCAATGCGACGGTCCTGACACCCAGGGCGAGTCTCCACGGCATCACAGTAGATGTCTTGAATTTTGATTGAACTGACCAAGTGTGATCATTACTTGTTGATTTCAATGCTTTTATAGCTAATTGTTGGTTGATTTGCATCGGCATTAATTAATTGCTTTCAATATTGTTATCATTAATTACCCATTGATGGTTGATGATTTAACTTTGTTCAATGCTTATGATTCATGGTTCATTAATGGCAATTTGGTATGGTTTCAAACACTTCATGGTGAATTGCTATGGTGAATTATATGGCTGATAGAACTAATACATGCTGATACTATGATTAACTACTGTTATTGGTGGTTGATAGCTAATGCTATGGTGAACAACTATAAATACTGGTTAATTAAAACCATAGTAAATGATTGATAACTGATGGTTCATACTATGAATAAGCAAATTCATGGTTTCTAACACTTGACGATTGTCAATACTATGGTGAATACTATAGTTGATCATGGCTAACAATAGTACATGGTTGATGGTCAACGAAGCTTATTGATGATTATAAATACAAGGTGGACCCCCCCTGGTTATAAGTTGATTTATAAGCCATTTAACTATAGTTATAACTACCATAACTGGTAGTTACCCTAGTTATAAGCCAAGTTAGCTAACTAAGGGGGCCCACCTTGTATGGTTAATGATATAGTTAGGTTTGATGGTTTTGTATGGTCATGTGATGCTTCATTTGACTATATGGTTGATGACTTATGGTAACGATCACAACTACGGTTAGTGATGGGTGGTGATATAGGAGAAACAACATGATAATCATATCGTTAAATGTCTTGACGATATTTCAACGATGATGAAGAAACCACCATCGCAAAAAATAAGGGTGAACCACTGAACAATTGCAACTAGTTATTTCCATGGTTATTCAAACGAGTCATATACAGTAGCCGTCAGAATATCCACAGTACCTCGTTACTTCCGATATCTTCCAATTGTCATCCCTCTGAAAATTTTATCTACCACCGCACCCAAAAAAGGGAGATTGTTTGCAGTTGCTATGAAAATCATATTCGGTTGCACATGCAGGGCCAGGAACCCGACAAATAACTTTCTTCCACTGGACCATGCAGGAGAAAGCCTGAATCAAAAGTCCCGAAAAGCAACCACTCCCAGAATCTGCCAGTAGTGTGTTGACCTCATCAGTAGTTGGAGGGTAGTAAGCAGCATCACCCATACTTGGATGGCTGGGGATAGAAATTGGATACAACAAAGCCATGGTTGTAGCTGCATGCATCCCTTCAATTGTGGTGACTGAGCACTTACTAATTGGGGATGCGGATCCAAGCATTGACACTCTCAGATTACGTCAGGCTAGGGTGTTGGTTGAGAACTCGTGAGACCTTTGTCGTAGTCACTGGTGCTTGAGATCGATTCAGGCCCTTTCTTTGTAGGGATCATAGGTTTGCATGGCTTGGCAGGTTGGCACTACGTATGATCTCATGATCTCCCCTGTCAATCAATCTTCGGCACCATTCTTCAGCATCATTAGCTCCTTTACCAGCTCATGAACCAGCTTAGCTTAATTATGAACTATCATTCACCATCATTAACCATAGTTCTCATCACTGAGCATCATTGGGCATCAACCATACACCAATATTAGCCACTATGAACCATCATCGATCGACGGTTGGGAGATCTATGCCTACCCTGCCAAAGCGGCTCCCTGGCTGTGCCAATGTCCTGCCAGTCGAATTGAACGTAGAACTTGCGCATGAAGACCTGAAGTGGCGAATGATGGTGACCATGATGATGAACAACGTTTGGTGGTGGTTGATAGCAAATACCATGGTGAACAGTATGGCTAATACGATGGGTAATGATGGTTTCATGATGGTTCATACAATCATGAAGCAAATCAATGGTTACCAACAGTTGATGATGGTGAATAAATACCACCATGGTGAATAGTATAACTGATTATGGTTGACTATGGTGAATGGCCGATGGCTAATGATGCTTAACGAGGATTGTAGCTATGGTTGAGTATGGTTGATGATGGTCAATACTATGGTTGATGGTCCCTACTACTGTGCTTAATGGTGGTTTATACTGAGCAAATGATGGTTTGGGATGGTTAAGGTGATTGGTAAGGTGATGGGTAGGGCGATTGTTAATACGACTTACTTATGACAGAGGAAAATGATGGTCAAGGTGATGGTTTCTGATGGCTAGTGATGGCTGAGCATGCTTAATATTGATCAATATGTTTGACGATGGTTGATGATACTATATAGATGGTCCAGGATGGTTTACATATGGTGAATTAGTTTCAAAAAACCATGCCTGATGATCGTCAATAATCATGGTTGGGGATCATCAGTGACGACTAGTGATGGTACTGTAAATGGTAATGATTGATGACCGATAAAGGTTGTTCAATGGTTCATCAAGCACTCTTGGCAAAGCCACCAAAAGGGACGGATGAAGCCCTACGAATATGCACCTTTGGACATCACCAGTAGGAACAGCAATAGCGTGCGGAATGCCAGCGTATCTTGCATAGAACGTTTGAACATGTTTGAATTTGATATACACTCTGATGAAGTAAGCATTTGAAGCCAAGCTCCGAAACACCCTCATTTGTTTAAAACCATCATCTCTAAAAGGATGATAAACTCCACGCAACCGGGTCGGGCAATGCGTGCACACGGCTGGCCAGTCCAACCCGTGTGTTGGTCATTTGTGGTTGACATGATAAAGGACTTTGGTAAATGAGAGTGGTTAGTTAAGTATATGAGAGAAAGCAATGTCATATACGCACAAGATGTGCTGGTAAACAAAAAAAAACAGCAGCAACCCGAAACTATACATATCAAGACACATCTATGCGATGAGGAACAGCATGCAATATCGCACACAACAGGGATATAGCAATACATAGCAATACTACTGCTGATTGACTCAAATTGACATTCTCGATTGATGGGCAGTTCATATACCCCAATTTGTGCCTATAGCTCTAAAGCTAGATAGATCGATTGATTGATAAATAGATCCATCGATAGATAGATACTTACCACTATTGGTGTGATGACGGTGGGGATGGTTAGCGGATAGCTCCTGGTTTCCTAGCTGTCAAGTTTTTAGCGGAGGCATGCCTGAAAGCCAAGTCCAACAAGAGCTGGTATCTGTATCTCCCAAAATTTTCAGCCATCACCAACCATGGTTGAAAACACGTAATCTCTGCTCCCTAATACTAAACCCCCAAATATGAAACACCCGGGAGAGTTTTTGATATGGCAGTGGGTCAAAACCCCGTACCCCTGGTTCCCCTATCATCAACCATTGTTTCCCTTATTATTGTTGGTCATTATCCCCCATTATTGGTTGGTTAATATTGATCCATAGCCATATTAGGGGGATGTTTTGAAAGCATCATTTGTGCTCAAACAGATGCAGCCGGCTGTCGGCTTCCCACTTTGAACCAATGCCTGTCAGCCCCCTGCGCTGGGTTCCCCCGGCATTTCCGAGGACCCAGTGTGGGGTAAAGCCTCAGTGCTGCGCCCGTGATGTTCGTCAATGCCAGGGAGATGTGCAGTCCCCGTGGCCCATGTCTTCATCGATGTGAATACGTAACCGTCACCTTAACCAAGTAGTCACCATAACCACGTTATGACCAATATTGGTTGATGACGGTTATCTATCGCAGGTGTATGCAAGTAAACCACCTCCAGTTTCTTTGTGTATATATACATATTAGTATATATACATAGTAAGTATGAAATCACGATATCGTATGCATGGAACGTTAATGAAATCGCATACTGACACTTGAAATAAGAAATGGCAGACAAATCTACATATCTACATATTCAGATGCATATATATATATATATTTATCAATTTGCATACTATTTATAAATAAATTTAAATACAAATATGAATGTAAATATAGATGTAAACCAAAATACAAATATAAATGTATAAATATAAACAGAAATATAAATATAAATGTATATATAAATACAAATACAAATATAAATATATCAATATAAATGTAAATATGGATATAAATATAAATGTAGATAGAAATATAGATATAAACGTAAATATAAATGTAATCAAATATACAAACATATGTGTATATAAATATACCCGCAAAACCCATGTCTCGCCGTCGCTTTATACGTGATTTTGATACGTCGCAAGTGCATTTCGTGTGGCAGGCGTGGCACTTTGTGCACGTTCGGTATTTTTTCGCGCGTTTTGTCCGCTGTCACAGTGGCTAGTTTTTCGGTGTCGTTTTCACATGGCAGGCGCGGCATTTTTTGACCTTGGGTATGGTTTTTTCATGTTCGACTGGTTCAAGTTTTGTGGGTTCTTTCCGGGTCCTTTCATCGTGACGTTGTGAACATGTTCCTTTTTTTTTCTGTTTTGTCTTCGTCAGGACATGACCTTCGGTGATGGTTTGCGTGCGTGTGGGCACCTGTGTTAACGTTCGGTGTGTACTGCGTTCGGAGCATGACGTTCATGACATGACATGACCTTCAGAATGCGCTGGGTAGGCGGGCGGCATCAGGTTCGGATCGAAAATCGATCCAAGTGTTGGCTGCAGGAGCGCTGCATAGAGCGCCAGGACTTGAAACAGTCCTGAGTTCAATGAGAACTTACCGTGAAGCCCTTTCTAAAGGTGATGTAAAATTGTCACCTGGAGACTGCTTCGACGAAAGCAAGTTGAAGTGGATTTCCTGACAAAAAAACCACAGCACTGCTGCTTAATCTCTGCTCCCTAATACTAAACCCCCAAATATGAAACACCCGGGAGAGTTTTTGATATGGCAGTGGGTCAAAACCCCGTACCCCTGGTTCCCCTATCATCAACCATTGTTTCCCTTATTATTGTTGGTCATTATCCCCCATTATTGGTTGGTTAATATTGATCCATAGCCATATTAGGGGGATGTTTTGAAAGCATCATTTGTGCTCAAACAGATGCAGCCGGCTGTCGGCTTCCCACTTTGAACCAATGCCTGTCAGCCCCCTGCGCTGGGTTCCCCCGGCATTTCCGAGGACCCAGTGTGGGGTAAAGCCTCAGTGCTGCGCCCGTGATGTTCGTCAATGCCAGGGAGATGTGCAGTCCCCGTGGCCCATGTCTTCATCGATGTGAATACGTAACCGTCACCTTAACCAAGTAGTCACCATAACCACGTTATGACCAATATTGGTTGATGACGGTTATCTATCGCAGGTGTATGCAAGTAAACCACCTCCAGTTTCTTTGTGTATATATACATATTAGTATATATACATAGTAAGTATGAAATCACGATATCGTATGCATGGAACGTTAATGAAATCGCATACTGACACTTGAAATAAGAAATGGCAGACAAATCTACATATCTACATATTCAGATGCATATATATATATATATTTATCAATTTGCATACTATTTATAAATAAATTTAAATACAAATATGAATGTAAATATAGATGTAAACCAAAATACAAATATAAATGTATAAATATAAACAGAAATATAAATATAAATGTATATATAAATACAAATACAAATATAAATATATCAATATAAATGTAAATATGGATATAAATATAAATGTAGATAGAAATATAGATATAAACGTAAATATAAATGTAATCAAATATACAAACATATGTGTATATAAATATACCCGCAAAACCCATGTCTCGCCGTCGCTTTATACGTGATTTTGATACGTCGCAAGTGCATTTCGTGTGGCAGGCGTGACACTTTGTGCACGTTCGGTATTTTTTCGCGCGTTTTGTCCGCTGTCACAGTGGCTAGTTTTTCGGGGTCGTTTTCACATGGCATGCGCGGCATTTTTTGACCTTGGGTATGGTTTTTTCATGTTCGACTGGTTCAAGTTTTGTGGGTTCTTTCCGGGTCCTTTCATCGTGACGTTGTGAACATGTTCCTTTTTTTTTCTGTTTTGTCTTCGTCAGGACATGACCTTCGGTGATGGTTTGCGTGCGTGTGGGCACCTGTGTTAACGTTCGGTGTGTACTGCGTTCGGAGCATGACGTTCATGACATGACATGACCTTCAGAATGCGCTGGGTAGGCGGGCGGCATCAGGTTCGGATCGAAAATCGATCCAAGTGTTGGCTGCAGGAGCGCTGCATAGAGCGCCAGGACTTGAAACAGTCCTGAGTTCAATGAGAACTTACCGTGAAGCCCTTTCTAAAGGTGATGTAAAATTGTCACCTGGAGACTGCTTCGACGAAAGCAAGTTGAAGTGGATTTCCTGACAAAAAAACCACAGCACTGCTGCTGAACCCTGATGGTGTGCATGCATGCCTGAACCCTGATAGTGTGCATGCATGCATGACTGTTTCCCCTATAGTATGTTAAAGTTGATCAATAAATCATGCCTGTCTCTTGACGTATACATGTACATGCACGAACATGACCATTACCTGTTGAAAACTCACCACTAGAATTGCGATGATAATGATAAAAAAAAGAAGAAAGTGCATAAAATACTGCGCCTGCCATACAAAAACACATCACACATCCAAACCAAATGCCCATCAGCCGACGGCGAGACATGGGTTTTGCGCGTAAATATATATATATACCAATAAAAGTACACATATATATATATACATATCATATCTACAAATCTATGTATATGTATGCCCTAAAGGGTTCAACATTTTATGAGGATAAATTTGAAGATCCTTATCTAGTTGGTGATTATAAAATGTTGTCTCCATCGTTAATGAGCGGTTGAAAGTGGTTTGCAATCCGTATATATAATGGTTACAGAAATAATGATGATTATTGCTCGGTGGTTAGTTTCATGATGATACCATGGGTATCACTAAGAAGGTGGTTCATAATCATTGATGATAACTGATGCCACAATCAGATCCAGCATGAGGTTGATTCCCAACAAGAAAATTTGGAGGCTTTCGGAGACCACAGTCACAACCATCAACAATGTCATCATACTTAACCACTATAATATGATTGATACCACGGTCGGTAGCGGATACCACTATAATCTATCATGGTCTGATATAATTGGCCACGCCAAAGGTCCGACGATGATCGTGGATGTCAACCAGGTCACCAACATCGGTTGATACACCATGACCTCGAACCAACCTACAACAGATTGGCTAGTGACCATATCTGAACTGAGAGGAACCGACCCACAGTTTGTTGGAAATCGAGTTTCATAATTCTTGGCCAACTGAGAAACCACCAATTCAGAATGGAAAACATCTCGGCCAATCTTGGCCGAGAACATGTTCCGCAAGGCATGGTGAACCATACAAGGTGGGCCCCCAGCAGTTATAAGTTGGGTTATAATCTCTATGACTGGTAGTTAACCCTCGTTAAGCTAGTTATTAACCAACTACCAGTCATAGAGATTATAACCAACTAGAGGGTTAACTACCAGTCATAGAGATTAATCTCAGTTGGGTTATTAACCAACCTATAACTGGTTGGGGGCCCACCTTGAAACCATTCTTGGGTCGAACCCACCATCGTTCAGCAGCGGTGCTCGCTGGATCCAAGGGACCGTCAGCTGCCTGCAAGCCTGGAAGACGTCGGGAGATGGACAGGTCCGTTGGTCAGCAACGGGGTGGGTGATAATCATGGTTAATAGTTAGTGGTCAGTAGTGGTTAATAGTTGTTAATAGTGGTCAATAGTGGTTGATAGTGGTTAATAGTGGTCAATAGTGGTTGATAGTGGTTAATAGTCGATAATAATGGTTAATGATTGCTATAATGATTGACTATGGTGTTTATAACGGCTAATAACGGTTTATATTGGTTTGATAGTGGTTATATATAATGGCTAATAACGGATTACTATAGTTGTTAATAGCGGTCAATATTGGCTGATAGTGGTTAGAATCATGGCTCATCATGGTTGGTCAACAACTGAGTTCGTTGTAGTGGTTGACAGTGGTTCAGAGTGGTTGATGAGGGTTTATTATAGTGGTTCAGGATGTTTAATAGATTTCAATACTGGTTTATAGTGGTCAACAGCTGGAATCGTCATCTGAATTTTCGTCAGCACCGGGTTGGTTGATGAAAAACATCTGCATTGGAAGCCCCTGTCACTGGTGGTTAAAACAAGGCTGTCCTGTAGATTGTCCGATCAAAAACCCGGTGAAGTCAACAAAAATGGGCAGTGGCAAAGGTGCCAACATATCTCCCCAGAAGTATCTTCAGGGTAGGCTGCCAGGGCGGCAAGGATATGAACATTCCAACTTCTGATGATTGTCGCTGATATGGTCTAAGGCCCCTATTATACAAGGTGGGCCCCCTTACTTAGCTAACTTGGGTTATAACTAGGGTAACTACTAGTTATTGTAGATATAATTATAGTTAAATGGTTTATTAATCAACTTATAACTAGGGGGCCCACTTTGTATAAATCATCCAGATCTAACATAGTCAGCACAGCCTCCACGTGGAGTTGCGTCGTTGTCTCGCAATGTGTACCCAAAATCTGGTGGTTTCTCTACTGTTTATGGCTGTGTTGGCTCTAAACCGGTGGTTAATCATAGTGGTTAATCATAGTGGCTAATGGCATAGTACCCCTAAATATGGTGGTTAATCATAGTGATCTTCTTTGTTGGCTTCGGAGTATCCCCCTCTCTGTCGCGCTCAGATCCACACATGATGTGCAAAGCATCAATGCAGATCACCTGTATGGGCAATGATCAACAGCGAAAATGTCCAAAGGCAAACGAATCTCAAAAGTCTTGTGACCAAATATGGTGGTTTCTTAAAATGGGGGTACCCCTAAAATTATGGTTGGTTTATTGCTATGAATCATTAATTTAGGTCAATATTCACCATCCAGTTGGTAGGGGAAATAACCAACAATGATCAGGAAAGCCATGGTTAATGATGCGGGAACCAGGGGTACAGGGTTTTGACCCATGGCCATACCGGAGCATGAAAACATGCAAAACTAAGCAGTTCTATTCATCGGTGTGATTTTTTTTCCAAATGCAAACCTCAACCTCCACGAGTCCCAGCCATGGTCCCAGCATGTCCCAGCCATGGTCGCCCTTTGCAATCATCACAATCACCATTAATAGATCAATGCCAGTCAAATGGGTCTTTCTTAAAATAGGGGTACCCCTACATCACCCTTTATGAACCAATCATGGCAATGAACCCACCATGACTTTGGGGTTCCCAATCTCAAGAACCCCAAGGTGATGATCATCTCGTCATTTTGGTGATGATCATCGCTCCCAACGCCCCACGAAAACGCCACCAAGCCGCCCAGGAGGCACAGATTGCCATGGCGCTCCAACACCAAATCGTCTCCCTCCAGCTCGAAGTCCTGTGCATGGACCGGGGATGACTTCATTGATGGTTTGCTCAAGCCCACCACCATGGATATTTCTGACTCAGAGCAACAACCAATCCACAATAAGGTTCGAATCAGCGATAGTTCATCTTCAGCAGCAATTGATCGCCCCAAAAGCCAATAACTCTTCTTATTTGTCCGCCGTTAAATTGTTGGTTGTCATCATTATCCCTCGTTATTGGTTGGTAAATATTGACCCAACTCGCCATTTGAAGAAACCACCACCTCCATTCGTCAAATCCAAGCTCTACAGGACCCCGCAGCTCACCTTGCCATTGAGTTGGAAGCTTAGCTTCATCTTGCTGTCGCAGTCGATGACCCAAAGGTGACCTGCCCGGCATCCGCGAGCTCTTCTACCGGAGCCATCTCAAAATGACATACACTGGAGATTTCATATGGATCAATAGATTAAAACGACCCAAAATCACAGGGATACACATACCTCTGCTACCTCCATCAACCAACAACCAAACATTCTTGAGTCTTAAGCATGAAATCACTATTGATCCAACAGTATTGGCAATTGTTGACCGCCAGTAGCCATCATTGCCCATTGTAACTTCAATGATTGTCAATCAGTACTCAGTCTCTAATACAAACATGATTAAGCAATACCAATCCAACATCAATGCCTAGCCATTACTGACCATCAACAAATAGAAAGTCATGACTAGTCAACCATCAATGATTACCATCGATATAAACCACTAAACATCAATCACTAACAATTCGTACTTGGATGTGCAGCTAACCATGGCTATAAACCCTATAAGGTAGCTTATAACCCCTAGAAACCATGGGTGGTGACCACTTACCAGCCGTGGGGGTGCACATCCAAGTAACCAACTTTCCTCCACCACCTCCTGTGACCTTCACCGCATCTCCTGTCCCTCTGCCAAGGCACCCATCATGTTCGCACCGAGCATGTTGGCGATGGCCTGCACCTGATCCCAAGGAGCTGCTTCCGAGCTTGGCTCATTTGGTTACCAACCAAGGAGCAAAACGGCAGGGCCAGGGGCTTGCTAAGGCCAGGCCCACCTACAACCAGCGACCCGGCATAGTGACTTTTGAAATAGGATGCAAACCTCAAATCCTGGCCGCAAGATTACTGTAACCAGCGAACTAACGTACTGATAATGAGTTTTCAAGCGGGTGATGCCAGCAACACCAGCATCATGGATCGCTGGGTGGTGTTCCACCCGTTTCGGATTGGTGGAAAGCATCCACCCAACAGCGGCAAGCATCTCCTCAAACATGGTCGAGGTTTTCGCACAACCAGCCGATTAGCGATATACCACACACCTTTTGCCATATGTAGATACTGTCTGTATTTAAATCTATAGACAGACAGACAGACAGACAGACAGACAGACAGACAGACAGACAGACAGACAGGCAGGCAGACAGACAGACAGACAGACAGACAGATAGATAGGTGGGCAGGTAGGTAGATAGATAGATTTAGATAATATGTCTGTCTATATGTGGATAAAAACAAACAAATTCCATACATGTTCAAATATATACACACATACATACATATATACATACGTATATCATCTAATCCAATTTCGACATGGTCATCCCAGAATGCACTCTCAGTTGGTCCCCACTTCGCTGGCCGGCTAAGCTCCAGCTACACCACATGCGTAGGTGTTTGCATCTATTCAACTAGGCTCACCATTCCAAGGGAATCTACAGAGTTGTGCCCCCTAAAAAAGGGTTGGAAATTGTTTGGGGAATTTATTTTTTTTAGTTTGGGGAATTTTTCTGTTTTTTCCTTTCCTGGAGCCTTTCCCTGGTATTTGCAGCAGTTCCGAGCCAGAACCTGTCATTTTGCGCGGTATTTGCTGCATTTTGGGAAGTCAGCCTCGTGTTTTGCGTGGTATTTGCTGCATGTGGGGAAATAAGCATCTCGCTTTGCATGGTACTTGCTGCGTTTGGGGAAATAAGTCCTTACTTTGCACGGTATTTGGTGCATTTTGGGAAAGTAAACTCCTACTTTGCGTGGTATTTGCTGCATTTTGGGAAAGCAGACGCCTACTTTGCATGGTATTTTCTGCATTTTGGGAAAGCAAACTCCTACTTCCAAGATTATTTGATAGATGTCGGTGCTTCACACTTCCATCAAGGACAGGGTGGTTCATGTTGTTGATGTTGAGCAAAACCCCCCATTGGCAAAGCCTGCTGCAATTGCGTTTGTTGTTGTTGTTGTTGTTGGTCATTGCTGGTGGTGGTGGGTGGTTACTGGGCGCAGCCCCCCCATGCGTAACAAGAGATGATAATAAATCACACATAATATATGTAGGAAAAAATGATACATGATGATCTGATAGATGCATGATAGCGGGGGGTTGGGGGGCGCAGCCCCCCCATACATAACGAGAGATGAGAATAAATCACATATAATCTAAAGGTAGGAAAAATGATACAAGATGATCTGATAGAAATGATCCCCATGCATAACAAGAGATGAAATTAATCACATAGAATATATGATTAAGAAAAATGGTAGATGATGATATGATGTATATGATACATGATAGCGGGGAGGGCTGTTTTAGGGTTTGAAATTTCAGGGTTAAAGGTTTTCAGGGTTTGAGGGTTTGGGTCTTTCAGCGTTTCGGTGTTTTAAGGTTTAGGTGTTTTAGGGTCTTAGGGTTTTAAGGTTTAGGAGTTTTAAGGTTTGCCTTGCTTCTGCAAGGCAGAAAAACGAAGAAACAAAAAAAACAAAGAAGCAGAAAATCAGAAAAGCAGAGAAGCAGAAAAGCAGAGAGGCAGAAAAGCAGAAAAGCAGAAAAGCAGGAAAGCCGAGAAGCAGAAAAGCAGGAAAACAGAAAAGCAGTAAAGCAGAAAAGCAGGAAAGCAACAGGGATAGGGAAAAAAAGAAAAATTCCCTAAACTAAAAAAAATAAATTCCCTAAAAAAATGGCCCTCCCCTAAAAAACGTTAACTTGGGTACTTTCACCAGGGTAACTACCAGGCAACGGATGGATCAAACTATACTTTGGAATTTTTCCAAGGCATCTCATTATGCTGTAAGTCACCTCGGGATATCCCTAGCTGTTTGAAGATGTTAGGAATGGTTCCTAGTGAACAACTCCCGTGGTGACCACATCCGCCCGCCTCGGCGTTGGGACCCACCAACATGGAAGTTCCAGAGTCCTTGGCGGAGACCCAGCAGCTTATGTGTTTCGAGCCAATCGCTGGTGGCTCGGCAAACATGTTAATGGATCTCGAGGTATTTCCACAGAAACATTGAGGATTCATGATATGTGGATATGTTCTACCATCTTTGAGACAAAAGCAATATGATATTGTACTGTATTACACATATTATACATACAGTGCTGTACATTGGAAATATGTGGGTTTGTGCAAAAATAGGGCAACCACCAACCCACCAAAAAATCATAATCTTACTAGGAAACCGTTGCTTTTGGGGGCCATTGTTTTGGCACATACCCATGTATGTCGGTAAGTGTACCTACTATCCATGGCTGGCTTTTGGCCTTCTTGGACATTCTACACAACTCACTCACACGGCTCGCTATCGGTGCACATCTAGGGTCGGGCTTGCAGCAACCTCGCAAATGTGCAGAACCAAGTGGGTTTGTCCAAAAAATAGTGTCCCCACCAAACTGGTGGTTTCCCATTGGTCTCCCTGTTCACAATGGTTGTTAGACGATTTGTAAGTACCACCATTGACAATCCGGGGTGTTTTCGCACCCACAGCCTCTTTGACAGATTCTCAGGTAGCTTGTCTCCAGATTCATAGGTCCTCTCGGCACAAGCAGCAGCCTCAACTCACAGGGCATGCGATCCAAGCTTCGATGATGGCATGTTTGGAGTTGGCCAACTTCATCCGATACGTCGGCTCCGAAGTAGCGCCTGGAAACTCCCCAAAAAGGTCAGGGGGATCCTGGTGTGCCCGTCATGCGTGGGGTTGACAACGGTCCGTGCAATGCTGGTTGTAGTGGTGGATGACCACGGGGGTCGGACTGCCGCTGGAAAGGGGCGGCATAGGATGTCTAAAAAGGACGCAACTCTTGGGGTTGCTCACTGGAGTTGGCTACCCTCAACCAACAGCTATAAAGATATTTTGATTGGTGGTGTCAACCCCTATGAAAAATATGTTTTTCAACCAATCAGTTGTGAACAATTACTGGGGAAAAAATACATGTTTAAGACCAACCAGATAATGGATGATAATTGATAATGGCTTTTTAACGGGAAAAGGCAACTTGATGTATGAAGTGTATTCCCAGCTCCTAAAAACAACTCACCAGATTCCAAGTGTGGACTACGGCAATCTTCGCCGCTGTTCCGATCATCAGGAATCATCAGGTGACCGGAGCAAAGTATCTTCGGACTGTGGGCTGGGCTTATCAAGCTGGGTGGGATATCCCTGAGAACCGGTTGCCACATTTTAATATGTTTTTCCATTGCAGCTTGAAAGGCGAGGCCTGTAGGCACCCCTAAAAACCATTGGATCCCTTTTAAAATTGCTATTTTTTGGTGGTTAGTGCTTACTCTATGTTAGTCTGTTTTGGCACCCGTATGTAGGGGCTGGTATCCAGCCGGTTTCATCATAGCATAGGGGTAAAACTCCCAGGCTTGCGCTGCGGCATAGAATTACCGAATTAACCACAGATGGACCAAGCAACCAATTTACCACGTGAATCATCGGGTTTTGATTGAAATTGATTTGCGATAACAATGGTCACTGATCATTAATCGTTATCAAGTTGGTATCTGACCTTTCATTACTTAACCAAGGTACCAAACCATTGAAAGGTATCAACCTTGGTTATCTACGCGAACCATTGAGATCCATTGAGACTTTGCATGTGACTGTCGAAGAGGCATCAACCATCAGAACAAAAAGTTGAACAAGTGATTCGCCATTCATCAACCGTTGATTCGTGTAGCCATTCGTCAACTATTCGTAAATTGATAACCCTGAATTATCCATGATTACTATTGAGCACAATCACAGTGACAAGGTTCATCATTGACACCTCTCGGACATTCGTCTCATGTCGCAAGGCTTGAGACTGGGCTAATGGCCGAGCAGTAGGGTGATCCACCAGACCAGCATGCTCATCATTGACCACTATTAACCTCAATTACTAATCTTATGACCTAACCATTGCTCAACCATTTGGCTGTGGGTCAAATCCCCGTACTCCTGGTTCCCCATCATTAACCATTGTTTTCCCTATTATTGGTTGATAATTATCCCCTAATATTGGTTGATTAATGGCTTGACCCACAGCCATTTACCTTCTCAATCCTATGTTCATCATTGACTAACCATTGTCACGATCAGATCGGTCGCCTCTCAGCTGAGTTGGCTTCACAGCCTTGGCGTGTCGCTGTTTCCTGTGATGACAGCCGCTGATGGTGATGATCAACTGATGGCGAATCAATGCTTATGAGCATCAACTGATGATGATCAACTATAACATAACTATAAAGGGATAATAAGCAGCAACGAGGTATAATTATGTAACCATTAATTATCAACCATTGCTGACCAACATTGAGCCTCCGGAGATAGCTATGTCTCACTCAATCATCAGCCAAGCACTGTTTGAAGCGGACGCTCCAAGTGGAGGTAGTTCCCAAGTTGTGACCATGGCGATCAGCAGCCATCGTCATCTTCCGCTTCTTGATTGAGTCGACGATGGAAAACAGCTTCCATGGAATCAATGGCGGATATTGCATGTAAACATGTAACCATGTGTATCCACATACATGCCAGCTTCCAGGGAATCTATTCCATCAAACTTAAATCCCACACAAGCCTAGCCGTTTTTCTGGAGGTTTCGTAAGAGGAGGAAGGGATCCGTTTGCATCAACTCACCTTCTTACCCAACTGGATAGATCAGCTCTCCATCCTTGAGCCCGATGAACCTCTGATTTAGCAGCCGCATTGCATGATCACCATGCAGCCATAGGCTGACCTGCTAGCGACCTGCTGAAACAACCTGTTCGACAAATGACATCAATAAACAAACTATTTCATCATTATCCTTGACTTGTTTGATCATTATGCTTGACTTTTTTGATGATGTTTGGTTTGGGATAAATCAAGGCTAGGCTAATGATCAAAAATGCATAGTCAGCTAACCCTGGATAGATCAGGGTCATCAAAACTGCTGCACCAGAAATGATCAACCGGGGATCCCAGTAAACATGTATCAATGATCCCCACTTGATCATGGGTGTTTCTCAACCTTGGGAACCCCGAATCATGCAATATAGTTAATTCAATCATTTTGAGTACTAAATTAACCATGACTTTGGGGTTTCTTAATTTGAGAAACGACCACATTGAACATTAGTACCAGGGAAAAGTTGCACCAGTAATGAATCTCAACGGCTGCAACAACCGACCGAGCTCTGAACTCCGTCTCCAACTTTGATGTTGTCCAACGTGACCTGAATGGCCCAGCAGCTTTGCTGTGTTGACGTTGCTGTTGGTTGCAATTCCTGTTTGTTTCATGCAACCAGCTGCAGAAATCAATGGATTGTTCACATTGATAAATGGATTGTTGACATTGGTTGTGTAATCCATCTAATTGATTAACCACCTGCGAGTACCTGTAAATTGACATCGGGATCTGATCCAGCCAATCTGGCGCACGGCAGTCACCAATTTGACAGGACAGAATGCGGGCGCCGGCGCCCAATAATTGTATGCTCAAGCCGATCCGGTCTAGCTGCGCAATCTCTAGACCAGCTGTTTGGGATATTCTACAATAGGTCCCCTCTGGTAGAATAACATGGCAATAGAAAATCCACAATTTTGTTGGGAAAACGCTGGGAAATCATCCATCTATGGTGGATTTTCCATTGCCATGTTAGTTTACCAAAGGTGGCAGATGCACATTAATAAATCACCATCAGTTGTCTACCGCAGGTACAATAGACATTGTCAGGCGACTTATTTGGCATCATCGATCGGTTGTGAATGGTCTTGGCGCACGTTTGAGAAATAACACAGGCGGTTAAGAACTACTTCTGGTGTTTTCTCAAAATAGGGGTACCCCTACTTATCATCCATATTCTACCATTTATAATTCGTAGTAAATCAACCAGTTTGGGGGTTCCCCATTTTGAGAAACCCCCAGCTGAAAGTGGACATACAAAGTTGACTTGCGTGTTGACACCATCAAATTCGGCTGTGGAAGTTCAACACATAGGATCCAGCAACTCATATGATGTGGCCAGCAATTCTAGGCCTTTTCTGTAGATCAATCAACAGTTTCTGGGAGTGACACAAACGTAAGAAATATATTTGTGTATATCCATGAATTGGAGTATTTTGTGAGATGTTTACCGCATATGGTTTTCCGATAGGTAAATCGTCCGCAAACGGCAATCCATTGCCACCTTGAGGGCAACGATCATTCATCATGATCAGAAGTTGTCGATCATGTACAATCACTTAACAGCTATCTATCATCATCATGACTAACCATCAACAATTATCTATCATCCATAGTTTCTACACATCACACTTGTCATCATCAACCGTGAATCAATGCTGATCTACAACATCTCTACATCAACAAATCCTGGATCCATCCACCGTGGTTCCACCATGGCTCTACCACGGTCCCACCCTTGGCACACTGTGATCAATCAAGGCACCTGCCAATAAGCAGTGGAGACCTCTGGGCGGAAAGATGTGCTGTCGAGGAAGATTTGGATTCATGGATGATGATGGTCAATACTGATTTATGATGGTTCGTTCATGATAAGGCCCCGTAATTACCACTGTTGCAGTGGTTAATAGTGGTCAATACGGTTCTATAATTGCTCATTCATGATAATGCCTAGTAGTTTCCAATGATAAATAATCGTAAATGCTGGTTTGTGGGTGGTTTCTTAAGGGTGGATGACAAGCGGTTTACAATAGTTGTTGCTTGATATGTTTAAGTAGTGGCCAATGATGGTTTTAAATACTTGTGGAATACTCTGCTTAAACCAATGGTTACATAGCCTCTACAGAATGCTTCAATCAATGGCTAATAAATGCTAATAATGGTGAATACCGTGGTGAATACTGTGGAGAATACCATGGTTTATAATGGCTAATGCATGATAATGACGATTGGTTAAACTGTCAACAATGGTAAATAATGGTTTGACATGGTTTATGACGTTATGGTATATGATTGTTGATAATGGTTAACCAATGGTTGAATGACGGCTAAGCCTGGCCAATCATGATGACGGATGTCAACTCATGGTTGATGATGCTTAATAGGGATATCATGTTTTTTGTTTCATGATTCCTATATCTTGCTATGACTAGAAATAATGGTTGAGTTAGAGCCACCAGCAATCGTGAATGATGCGGGGTCCGTAGCCCACACTAGTGTCGATGATCTGAAGGGAAGTTGCCAGCTGCCTGCACCGCAACTTTGATGGGTTTTCCTGAGATAGAAATGATACTCAGGATGGGATCTGGGGTAAAGATGATCATATACCGAACAAAGCTACTTGAATGTTACATGAGAAATCAACCGGAAATGGGCTTCCTTGATGCAAGGATGTTTTCTGCCGAAAAAAATGAGAACTTCTATTCCTGGCCATACCAGATTGTTCCAGAAATATTGCTTGGTAATGACATTTGACCATCATTACTTGAGAAGTTTGGATAAAAGCTCATCTGTGTTGGTTCATGAAATGGGTCTTTTTCAAGTTTGAGGGGCCAGAAATCATCCTTCATAGTCATTTACTTGTAATAAACCAACCATAATTTTGCGGGTCCCCGAACTGGCTCGGTCGAAACCCACATCGCTCCGCAGCAACGAGGCATTGAGGTGACACCTCATCCCTTCCGCTTCGGCCCAGGGACCACGGGCATGAAATGAAATTCGCCCTCATAGTGTCGGTCATCCACACCCCCGAGGACGAGCTGGCCATCTTCATTGTCTCCAAGAAAGAAACCTGGGGCCCAAGGACATGCCGGGGTTCAATACAACAAAACATGGGTAGCTATACTGTGTATATCCACGCAAATACTATGTAATGCATAGATGCATGCATCTATGTACATATGAGTAAATATTGATATATATATGTATATATAGATAAATGCGTGTGTTTGTATGCGGATGTATGTGTTAAAATATGCGTACATTTTTACAAACATACAATAGATGTCTGTGTGCATGCATGGATGCAGCCAACATTACAGTTGCAAATCAGTACCTCGAAGCCAAGAGTTGCTTCACAGGCAATGAAGATGTAGCTATATCCAAGTTGTTTAAAAGATATTGCATGCTAAATTTGACAAATTCAGCATGGGTGTATGTATGTGCATACGTTTTCAAGTACCCAAAGAAATTCAATATAATATATACATATAGATAGATATACATGTGTGTCGCAGTACGTAGAATACATACGATATATGATATTTGTATATACTGTGTATACATATATACATATATATATATATATGCTTCCTTCCTGTTCCCAGACTTTTGGTCTGTGCTGCGCACTCTGTGTTAGAAGGATTCGGTGCCTAGTTTCACGGCACAGTTGCACTTTACAAGTGCTCACCCTCCCACTGCAGATTCTTTACAGAAAATGGTTCTGCAGTCAGTGCCCAGGGATGGGAAAAAACGAAAGTTGGGAGGGGGCACTGAGGGACTTGAAGTGTTAAAGATGCGGTATGCACAGGAATCCAGCAATTATGTCTTCAAGACTCCAATGCTTCCTTCCTGTTCCCAGACTTTTGGTCTGTGCTGCGCACTCTGTGTTAGAAGGATTCGGTGCCTAGTTTCACGGCACAGTTGCACTTTACAAGTGCTCACCCTCCCACTGCAGATTCTTTACAGAAAATGGTTCTGCAGTCAGTGCCCAACCCCATGTTCAAAATGGCTCAGAGGTGGGAGTGGAGGGCAATCGCTTCTAAAATTGCTTTGGCGAATGCTGGAGTGTAGACCTGTGCTTGTCTGGTCAAAAACTTTCCACGAAAGGCTCCAGTCAATTGCAAATGCGGTTTGTGAGTGCGAGTACAGAGAGGCCCATGTCCGCAGGTTTTCAACTGGAAAGGTCGACAACCCCAAATGAGCAATCCAGTAGGCTTCTTCCACTGGGTATCATATTGGCATTGATCCACACGTATCAAAAAAGCCAGTCGTAGGCGTAGGAGACGTTGGATGCTTGGTACTTTCCAGAGTCTGCTAGTCCATGGGTTCTCTAAATATCCAGGAATATGTTTACGAATACACTTGCGGATCAACTTGAGAGCATGCCAGGTCATATGATTGGCTTGGAGAACTTTTTCTTGATCAGCAGGTGATAGGTTTGGTAATCCCCAGATATATTCATCATCATCCCGGAGAGGAGACGGCATCTTGGACCATTGAGGCGCCCGACGTGCTCGAGACCATGTCGGACACGGTAAGTCAACGCCGACCAAGTTGCAGATGGAAAGAAGTCGATGGATGTCTTTCCATCGAGAAGGTCTGCTAAGGTCATTCTTTGGATTTTTCTCAACATCAACCAACACCGCACTTCCCCCAGCCGATGCAACCAGCTTAGCTCCTTCACCAACACCTCCGAACAAACTCAAAAATGCTACTTGCTGCAAATGCGCTGAAGTCTCAGCCGAAGGTGCCTGGGGAGATGGGAAGTGCCATTCAGGTAGTAGATGTTGAAGTTCAGCTGCAACTCGTCGCCAAGCTCTTGCAGCTGGGAACCAAAGATGTTGATCATCTGCTGCATCCTGCCCGGCTTGTCGTAGATGCGTGCCGAGCTGTCCGACGCCCATCTGCCTCGGCGTTGGATAGCGGCCACACCCCTCAGCTTCTTCAAGTGGTCCCTGCTTGCTCCTCCATGTCTGTTTTGATAAGGGCTGATCGCAATCTCTTCGATCTTCAAAAGGCTCACCGCTTCTCTCCACCTTCTCAGGTATTGGGCTGCAGAGAACCCCCAAAGCATCGCTTCTTCGCCCTGGTCCTTGAGCTTCTGTTTGGCCAGCCTTTCGAGCAACTGAGGCAACCATGGTGCCTTCACATCGTCTAGGATCAGCACTTCGTCGTAAATTCCAGCCTTCGATGATTCGCCTCTTTCCATCGGCCCCAGCACTATCACTGCATGCTCGAAGTCCTGGTTCGGGCTGACCACATCCATGGCCTGAACCCTGAGCAACTCCCCAGGGCGAGCATATGTGCTGAAGCTCACTTCGTTGAACAACGCCTCTTCCAACATGCCCTTGTGGATCAGCACTGCACTGATTGCAGACTTCAAGAACTCTGGCATGGGCATGCGGGTTTGAGTTGGAGAAAGACGCCTCCAACCCTTCATGGCTCTCTTGAACCGAGGCAAGCTCAGGCTTCCATGCCTCGAGTACTCTGGTCTCTCGTACTCGAATGCTGCCTGGAGCTTCTCGCCGCAATGTGCCCCCTCGCCGTTGAGGTACTCGTGGTCGGCGAACTCGCACAGCGCTACGTCCAGCTGGGGAACCGTGGTGATGTCCAACTGAAATCGAATCACGAACGAGTAGAACTTCTCTAGCCGTCTCGCATAGTCTTGCCTCTGTCCCATCTTGATGCTCGCTGACTCCAGCAGGCTCTTTTCTCCAAGGCTTGCCCTCATCTTCTGTGAATATTTCCTCTGCCGTTGAATTGCTTTCTGCTTCTTCTTGACATGGTTCTTCAAGACTCTTCTCAGCCGGGAATCCGTGGGAAGGCCAATCGGCCCTTCTCTCATCACTGAAGGACTTCTCCTGGCCCTCTGACTCTGATGGACTCTGTCCGGGCTTCTCTTTCCGGTCAGCCTCTCGTTGGCTAACTTGGCTTCCCTCTTTGTGAACACCTCTACTTAGACAATCCAACGCTTCACACTGGACAATGTTTTCAACATAAGGCACATGCCGCTGTTGCTTGTATCGGACGATGTTGAATGTCTCGGACATCATATATCCAATATATTGTTAAACCAAAAAATTTTGAACATTTCATTTTCACAACACAAAGCTCTATAGATATTCAACTATCACGCTCAAAAAAATGCAAATTGAAAACCAATCTGGTGAAAATCTCCGGTTTTTCCCGGAACCGTTTTCTCTAATTTGCAAATGTCTGTAAAACAATGACAGATCTTTCCAACATTCAATCATTGGATTCAAGCGGAAAGAATTCATGCCCGAGGAATGAGTAAAAGTATTTTTTCAAGAAAAAGTGTGGGCCATTTTGTTTTTTTGGTACGTGCCAGACGCACGGAACAGAAGGCATATACGAGCCATGTTTCAACAGCGCCGAGACAGACCGCATATACGAGCCGCATTGCAAAAGCGCCGAGACAGACCGCATATACGAACCGCTTTACGACAGCGGTGAATCATTGTTTTTCAACAATCACTGACAGGCTCCCAAAAGGAACAGGATCCCAAAAGAAGCTCCGCTACCAGGGCACACCACCACGTTGCCCATTGCAACGCAAAGAAAGAGAGGGCACAATCTTGAGGTGGGAGATATCTTTGCTCAGCAGATTGAACGAGCAATGCCACTATTGCCAATTGCAATTGCTATAGCAATTGCAATTGACAAAGCATCTTGCACGACCCTCCCAAAATGTTGAACCATTTTTCACCAATGGCGTCACAGTTTTCCACTTTCTATCTTGACATATATAGGATACATGTGTTTTCTTCATTATATATATATATGTATATATATATATATATTTTGGATATAATAATTCTGCATAGGTGCGTTTGAACATACACACACACACACCACAAGCTGCACATGGGAACATTGACCATGTACCCATCACATCCCATCACATTCTTCATTGGGGCCCCATAATAGGATCAGCCTAAGCCAGCGTCACATCCTACATCCAATGGTTGTGGTTCATGGGTCGACGCTAGCCCCAATCAACCAAAAAACACGAAGCAGTGGGTGACCACTTATTGGGGAATGACCGGGTATCACAAAGAACTAAAACAAGATAAGAGCCATAGCCATTTATTGACGACACCCGCGACAGAAACCAGCGGTGATGCCCTACAACCATCACAGAATAGATGAGCACATAAACTGGCAAAGGGTATGATGTTGCTTAGGTATGCTGCTTAGGTATGACGTGAGCTGAGGTATGGCGCTGCATTCATCCGGACCCGCAGCGGCCTGTTGAGTTTCAAGTGCTATTGTGAGCACCCATGGCCGAACGTGAACCCATCTTCAATGATAAATAATTAACTACAATCAACCAAGAACACCAATCCATCAACCATGATGATCGATACAAGTGGGATAATAGAAAAATCAATCAACTATGATTGGTACCATTCCTACAGCTGTAACCCTGTGGCCACTTGGCTTCCTCTGCGTTGGCCGCATGGCTTGGCTGGCGGTGTTTTTCTGCGATTGCTCGGTTCCGTTTGCGGTTTCGTGGCTGCAACATCCCTGCAGCATAGCCCCAGGGTGCCAGTGGTATTTCAGGGCAGTTCATGCCGTTTGGACCGGACAACAAAGTTGGCAACCTGTTGGTGAAATAGAATTGTTTGCTATGTTGGTTTACCCTGCACTTAGCGGCTGACCATGTAAGCTTGACAAACCTCAAATGTTGGAACCAAAACTAGATATGTCAGTGTTGAAAATCTAAATTGCCACCATGTAAGGGAAACCGCATTCAGCAATCATTTGCGCGTCACCAGATACGATGTGAAAAACATACATCAACTTTTAGATGACCCCAAAGTGAACCTCTGTTTTTGAGGCTTGGTGTGGGCCAGGTTTTCCCGACCTAAATACCAGTGTGGCACCCTATCAAGATGGCAACTTCGAAATGTAAATCGAAAGGGCCACCAAAAAACGTTCTATGGCTCGCTTGTGCACTGTACTCCCATGGCTTCGGCAGCCAATTTTTTTGAGACGACCGAGCCATTTCTCATCAGACCAGCAATGGTGGAGCTTAACATTTAACCGGTTCCTCCTGATATCTTGACATACATGCCAAAGATAATGGTGTTTGGGGCGCAGCTTAAATGCCATGATCCCTTGGCGCCAGCAGTGGGATGCCAAGTGTTCACTGGCACGCAAGTGGACGTGCAATAGCTTTGCGATTTCCTTGGCTGGGATGATGGACGGTTCTAAAAGTTGACCTAGTTTGTTGGATCATAGAGGGCCATCTTATCTTACACATGTGGGGGTAAATTGTTTTGATCAACACATGTGACATGAATTTGGCTGAACTAGTAGGCAGTCATTGAACCAGAAAGTATTCAAACATTCTCGGGCTGCAAGATGCTGATCATCATACCCGTTCACCCAAACAATATTTACTAGATTATACTGGTTGGGTTGTTGTGGAAAGCCATGGCTGTGGCCCAAGATCATCCAGCAAGAACAACCTGAATGAGAACTGTTGACCAACAATTTGTGAAGGGGGTCCCCAAAAGCTTTCGCCCTAAACCAGACATGACACATCAGCTTCGTCGGCTGACAAGATCAGCCCCCTTTCGTCCAGCAAAGTCTGAGCTTGCGCCAAGGAGTAGCAGCAAATCGCGAGGGTCTTGAGGATTGGATCTTCCTGAGATGCTTGGGTACGAAAGCAGCTGGCAAACTGTTGCATGGTCTGAACCCCGCAAAATACCCCAAAAGTAGCTGGATGATTGATTGGGCATACTTGTCATCCAGGTCGAGCTTCGGTTTGACTAGTGAGTTCTTGGACTTTCTCCGCCACCCACCAGACCATGACACGAATATGCGCTGCCTTGAACCGGGAGCCTAGCTCGCAGTAATCATCACCACCAAATGTGCAGTTTGATACAGTCAAAATTCTTCGGGGCAAATAGATCCTGAGCTGTTCAAGTCACCAGTCTCAGTGGTGAAAATCCAACCAAATCCCAAACATATTTCCCTGATTGTTTTTGGGAAGGAAAGCGATCAACAAAGTGTACCATGTATATGGTGAATCAAACATATGGGTGTTTCTCAAAATAGGGCCCCTCCCCACATCATTAAATGATTCACCCTGTTTATCAATAAACCAACCATTGTAAGGGGGCCCCTATTTTGATAAAACAACCTTATGTTTTAGATCGTTGCCAAAGAACTTGCGCTCTTTGCAATCCTGCTTCATCTCCATGCTAACTCTTTTCAGAAAGAGCTCATCGGTCTCACCGCATTCGTAATGAAACCCCCAAAGTCTCAACAACTTCAAACACGAAGGGATGTGGTTCTTGGCGGTCCCCAAGTAGATCAAATGCATTGTGTCAAAAGAAATTGTTTCAAATTGGAAACCAGGCACGCATAGCCATGGTGTCAGTTTCTTTGCAGTCCGGAGGTACTCGCTATGATCTTTTCCAGTTGTAGAATACGGCGCATCTATCGCAAAGTTCTTGTAGCTCATCCGATGGGGCTCCGAATTCATTGGTTGTATGGCATCACATCGATCACAACACTTTTTGCAAAGATAGTAATTTTCCAATAAATGACACTGCATTCTTGCTTTGAGGTCAGCCTTGAAAGTCATGTAGAGCAACCTGAAAACACTGGCATCCACAGCTGTTGGTAACCCCAGGTTAGCACAAAACCATGTACCCACAACAAGTGAAAATTCCATAAATCCTTTTGTGGGAATGTCAATTATTAACATCATTATCAACTGTGCTGCCCGGGTATCGCCACACTTTGAAGATCCTAGCGAGGTTGCCCCAACAATATTTGTTTTGAAAATGTTTGCAAACATATGATTGATGCAAAGGCACTTATAGGGCCCAGCAATGGGTTTCCCAGCAAGTTCGGATCTGTAGCTTCCCTGGTCGAAAGGCTCATTGTAGAATCCCCGCTCTGGATACACGCCTGCACTTGCAAGCTGCAGGCTCCAAGCCACAAGTTGCGCCATTGTTTCATTGACCCCTCTCCGTACCTGAGAACGAGCCCAAGCCGAAACCCAATGTTGTTGACATGGTTTTCTTGGTGATAGTGTTCACTGGTGAGGGTGAATCGAAAATAGAAAGCTTGCAATTCAAACCCAAACTCTTTGTCGTCACTGATTTGGCGTTCTGCAACCAATGAAATGGGAAAGCGGCTCACCAACGAATCGCCGCCCGAACCAGATTGAAAGGCACTAGTCCAACTTGTCACAAAGTACTCGCTATGTCGATGAAATTCAGCGCCATCCACGTGAATAGCAAATGGGATGGCAGTAGCAAGGTCCCTCTCAGTCAAGCTGTGCAGCACTTGGTGGTGGGAATAGTCCGTCAACCCCCGTAGGTGCTTCCAGAACATGGCTATAGACTTCCCATCATGGTTCCCACACATCATAGATCGAAACTGCAGGGTCAAACAGGGTCAATGATGTTAAAATCAACCAGGATGCGCAACCACTATTTTGAAAACAAAGAACCCAAGCCTTTGATTCTCCCATGCTGTAAATGGCACCGAAGACCTCATGGGGCAACAGTGTGCTCGCATCAACTGTTTGAGGATCCTCGTCTTCTTCCACCTGAAAGGGCCGAATGCTTTGACTCTCGCCACGGTGATTGAGATTGGGGTTGGGATGGGTTGAGCCCTCCAAAACACACATGTTAACATAGATGCTAACAAACGTACATCACATGTGGGTTTAGATGCACCACACCTGCAACGTCAGCTTTATGGTGTAAGTTTCCAAGTGGAAGCCATTTGATCCACGCAGAAGTCTTTGGAAATCCCTCTCTGTATTTCCATCATGTTTACCGTGGGCGCCGCAAGCACCAAGTTGCTCTAATTGGGGGTGGATCTGTTGTGGAACATCAGAACCAACAGCCCTTGCAATCTCAGCTGCTGTTTGCACGTGTGCATCCCCCCGACCAACCAATTCCAGAAGCTTGTCCAGCACCGCACTTTGCCCCGAAGTGATTGGGCCCCGCTTGCACTTCTTCCCAATTCCACGACTGCCTGGCAAAGCAAAGGGTGGCAAATCGCAGCAAACACCGAACAATAACGACTACAGAAAGGGTGGAGAGGATAGGGTGATAGAGGACTCAGGTCGAAGCATGCTGCTGCAAATCTAGATTGTGTTTCTACTGGATTCGTTTAAGATTGCATACCAGAAGGATCAAAAAAGATGGACACCTGGTGGCCTTACTGGTCAGCATTTTTTCTCTTGCGGTTCTGCTTTCTTCGGGTGATCTGAACATCGCTCAAAACATTGCATGCCGTTTCCAGCATGCTTCCCCATGAAGCGATCTAAGTTCAGATGGAAATCGTATTGCGTCTACTGTGAGACAAACTTTCACTCCTTACTTGAATTGCGGGCTGCTCGTTTCTCTTTGGCCGGCTTGTTCTTTTTGACCTTCAACATGCCAGATGCAGATGCCTCAGGGATCATGCCGCAGGGAATGGATAGGCCAACCCCACTAAATGAAAGTGCGCAACAGCAAGTTAACATACATGTAGTAGTGGTGTTTGTCCATAGCGCCAACATGCTACACGTAAGATTGGTGAGATTGGCACCGCCCCCATCCACTACTTGCTTACTTGGCATACATGTGGGATTGCTTCATGAAGATTGGCAGGTCCCATTGTACATGTAAAAATGGTTGGTATCCAAGAGAAACATAAAACCACAATTTTTGGATATCCCTTACCTCAGCATGTTTGTACCATGTGCGGGCTTTCTCGATGTTCTTCAGAAGCTTCTGCATCGCACGTTCATTGTCGGGATCGTTCTTGATCAAATTCTTCAAGTCGGAATAGAACAGTTCCATTTTGTTTGCATGCTTCAGCATCTCGCTTGAGAGTTGGTCAGCGAACTCCACACCTTTGAGTTGAATGCTTCTGCCCCGTGCCTTTGTGGCCTCATCGAGGACACAGCTCAGCTCTGCATTGGCCGACCTCGGAGAAGCTGGCGGTCGAATCTTTGATTGGGAGGCTTGGAACAGAACTTGGGAACCTTGGAGATGATATGGTGTGAGCTGAAAAGTTGCTAGATTTTTCGATCGAGTGATGGAGGAATGGGCTGTTCAATCTTTATGTAACCCGATCAAATGATAAGAGGTGGACGAGGAAGAAAGACATTCAGAAATCAGTCAGCGGCAAGTCAGTCAAACCATTTAGGCAAACAATGCTGTGGATTGAAACAGTTGAGAACCAAGTCAAAATCTTTTTACTGAACAAATTGATTAATCAAGCTTTCGAAATCCTTTTCTTGAAGCCAAACCAGCCAAGCTATCGTGAATTCAATCAGTGTGATCACTTTGAGACCCTGACTCCAGAGTTGTCTTTGGAGTAACCTCCTCTGCAACTTCTTCATCTTTCTTTGCTCTTTTCTTTGGCCTGGCAACCACTTTGCCCTCATCGTCCAAGGCTTCATGCAAAGCTCTCTGCCCGGCTTCGTTTGCAGCCTTCACGGCAGGCAGGGCACCGGCAGGAAGGATTCCCTGCTCATCAGTCATGGCTCCAAGCAGCTCAGGGCTCAATTTCTTTCTGGCTTTAATCTTCAGTTGCTCCTCCACTTCATCATCCTGTCGAATGGTTCTTCCTTTTGGCATATAAAACCAAGTCTCCTGCAGGGAAGATCGAAACATGGGTGTGGATGAATGGGATGTTTGAATAGTAGAACCCATCAGGATATGTAAAAACAATTCAGAACAAATCAGGGAATGACAAATGGTTCAACCATATTTTGCAGACCCTGTCCATAGGATCTGTTGGATAGTCATCGTCAGGATAATAAAGTCCCGCAGAGGTACGCTTCTGGATCAGGTCATTGTACTTGTCCTCTTCCATTTGAGCCTTCAAAACTTTCGCTTGAACTGCTACCCATTCTTTTCTAGCTAAGTTTTTGGTGCGCGATATACGTTCAACCTCGCACTCAACTCTGTCCCAATCCATCCCATGGTCGAGCCATAGCTGAAAAAGATCCAACTTCTTCTTTTTCTTCAGCATTGGCTGCAAACTGGCTGGAAAGCTCCCGGACTTGATTGACTTGTCCATTTTGTCCCATTCTTTTTTGTGTGTCTTACCTGGGCGTTGTCGGCAAAAAGGAAAAGAGAAACAAATGCAACATAGGATCTGGTTTGAATCAGCAGCCTGGAGAAAATATCATGAAAAGATGGTTAGCAAACACTTTGGTGAGCTAGGGCTGTTTGGATTGCCCTTGCTAAAAACTGAATCTCATACGAGCTACTGTTTCGCACCGTTTGCTTTGCAGCTGTGGCCAACGACTCTTCCTTGGGCCCTTCTCCTCCTTCCACACCTTCAGCCTCCTTTGCCTTCGCGTTCTCCTTCTCTTCTGCCGTAGTCTGTGGGCTTGGGGCCTCTTGATTGCCTTCCTTCTCTTCTGAGCCTGATTCCTCGCATTCCCCGTTGACGTCCATCAACTCTTGCAGGAAGCTGTCAGCCGAACTGTCATCGTCGGAGCTGCTGCTATCATCGTCATCGTCATTGTCCTTCTGTGTTGCCTCCTCATTTGCCTCCACTATCTGCTGCTCTTTTGCGTCAGCTTCCTCTTTAGTTTCATCTTCATCCTCTATCTCCTGATCCTCTTCCTTCTGCTCTTCCTCCTCTTCTTCCTCCTGCGTCTCTTCGGAATCTTCTTCTTCTTCTTCGCTTGAATCACTGCTTTCTTTGCTTGCTTCCTTGGTATCATCATCATGTGGCTGGCTCTTCTTTTCGACCACAGTCTTCTCATTCTCTTTGTCTCTCAGGGCCAGTTTTGCCTTCAGATCCTCCGCTTTCATTTTTTTGTAGAACTCCAGGATATCATTGGAGCCTGCGGCGTCCAGCTCAGCAGCGTCTTCTGCTTCTTTCACAGCTTGGGGCATGGTCAACATCAATGACCTCAAATGCTTCTCTGCCCTTTCTTTCTTCTGAGCATACTGCGAAGCAGTCGCATCAGTTGCCACTCCACTGCATGAGCTTTCAGGAGGTGACTTCATTCGGAGTCGCTTTTTCGGTGGAGCACATGGTGCTCTAGGGACGCTCTCTTTGGTCAACTGTTTTTGGATAGTCTGCAATTTTTCTTTGTTGTCTTTCTTCGCATTTTCCTTCTCAGCTTTCTCCTTCTTGTCTGTCTTGGTATCTTCCTTCTCAGCTTTCTCCTTCGTGTCTTTCTTTGCATTTTCCTTCTTGTCTTTCTTGGTATCTTCCTTCTCAGCTTTCTCCTTCTTGTCTTTCTTGGTATCTTCCTTCTCAGCTTTCTCCTTCTCGTCTTTCTTGGCATTTTCCTTCTCAGCTTTGCTTTTCTTGCGATCGCCTTTCTCCATCTTCTGATTCTTCTTTGCTTGTTCTTCTCTGGCAGCTGCTTCAGACTTCTTTATCACCTCCTCCTGGATCTTCGAAGCTTTGCTAGGCTCTTCGCTCACTTTTGCTTTCCCGGCCTGGCTTCGTTTCTTGGACTTGGCGCTCTGGGCAGGCGGTATCGGTTTCTTCAGGGCAGACGGACGAGCCTGGCTCTTGCCTGCCATCACCGATTTTTTTGTTTTTGCCATTACCAAAACACAATCCAAAGTAAAAAAAGGAAATCCCTTGAGCCATTGAGCCAAGAAGGAATGCAAATTGGGTGAGATGTCAGCTGGCATGGTGATTTTCTGACATTTTCTAGCTGATATACAAATCGAAGAAAGTCGCTCCAAATCGCATCAAAGTCGCTCCAAATCGCAGCAATACAATTGACAGTTTTGCAATCTTTTTTTGTGATTCTGACCTTGTGAGGACATGATTGCTGTTGTTTTCCTCCGGTTGATACCCACCAGCCCAGGCCAGCCCAGGCCTGCAGTAGCTTTTGCCCTTTTCAGAACCAAACGCACCATTCAATCAATCACCTGCGTGGGGAACTGTGATGATAGAACCCCAATGCTGCATTTAAAGAGAGATGTATATAGATGTATTCACAAATAGGTAGATATAAGTACATATATGTGTATATGTAAAAACATGTTCACTTAACTAGATATGTAGGTAAAAAGGTTTCTAGATTTAAACATGTGTTTGCACAAATGCAGATACATAATGGTACATGGGTCTGTGCCAAAAGAGGGTAACCCACAAAGAGGCCAAACTTAATCATCTTTAGATAGGAAACCATTCGTGTTGGGGAATAACATTTTTTGGCCGTACCCATATGAAGATGACAAGACTATCATAGAACGAGAAAGCATCCACACCAACCCAAAGACAGTGCCCTTTCTTTCCCCCGAGTTTCAAGCCGCGATGTGTCGCAACAGCTAATTTCTGTTCCATGTTTCCATGTGGCAATTCCACATCGAATCTACTATTGTACCCATGATCTTTGGTTGAAGATCCTTGACCCAAGTGTTGCCTATTTAAGGCAAAAACTTATTGGCTCGCTAAGTATTGAAACACCGGCTTCAAATTAGCCAGCTCCATCCAGCAATTGTTTGCTGACGCTGCCATGTTCATTGAGCCCTTCCCATCCAAAGCTTCTTTCAGGAACTTCGATGCTTCGCGGCGTTGATCTTTCAAGTGCCACGAACGCACTTTGGCAAATGATCTTCCAAACCTGGGAAGTGTGGAAAGCATGGGAAGTGGAGTCGCTATATGGAGTCATATATGCTTTGATCCTGCCGGAAAATGACAAATGCTTTAATGGGAATTGAGACTGGCTACTTTGCAGTGTTAGTTCGCTACAGGGATAACCACCGTGCAGGAGAAACCTCAATCATCCAGTATGGCTTGCGCAGTTGTTCATACCTTTCATACCCAGAAACTTCATTGGATAAGACTGACTGGATTTGAGCGCTGCCCCACCAGTGATCCTGTCTTGTCCTGAAGCATCCTTGTAATGTCGCACCATGTTGGGATTGTGTGGGCGAAGTGAAGCGTCGGCAAACATGTTGACTTGTCGGGCTGCTGGATCACCTGAGGAAAACCCTTGAAATATAGGGCAACCAAGATAAACATGTCTAAACCTTTACCAGCCTTCTATCATAGTAAAAGCAACCCATTAACTTGTTGTCTTGAGGGTGGTTTTTCAGGGGCCAAAAGAAGACATTTAACCATATGTTGGAGCCCGAGTTGCTGGAATATACCCAGATTGGCTTTAACGAATCAGCGCCAAAATGGCCCAAATTCGACGTTGACTTGTAGACATGGACACCCCGCAGCTTGAGCATCTTTTGGAATAACGTATGCTCTGCTAAGAGGCTGTTCTTCGGCTGTTCAAGGCACCACCATACGTGTTTTGCAAAGGCAATGACCAACAAAACGATGACTCTGCCCACCATTTGGTTGTGTAGCAAGGTCAGGCCAGTATTGAAGCCCATAGGGTTGTGTGCGCTTCTGCCTGTAGAGCCTCTGCTCCTAAGTTTGTATTCTTTTCAAGCTGGGAATCAAATAGTCCAGGGTTGACACACTATAGAGTTATACCAACTTTAATGGGGGAGAAACGAACCTATCAAAACATAGTGGAAGCAAACAAAGTATGTTTATAGTATGGCCCAATGAGAGCTCATCTCCAAGATCATTGTGTATCATTGCTCGGATTGGAAACAAACCGCATCACACCAGCCCGTCAACAAGTGACCTTGATAAGTGTTACAAACTTTCAAAACCAGGTTGCGAGCCACTAGAAACAAGGAATTGGGGAACATAACAAATTCTTTGAGCGATAGCTGAGAATCATCCACACCCATGTTGAACACACGGGAGCGGCCCACAAGGCCCCGGCAACCTTTAGATTTAAAATCTGATAGAGCATGTTTGCAAACCCAGAACTGCTCAGAATGTCATGCTCCGGACCGTAGCGCAAGTCCATCGCCACCCCAACTCGGCGCTCCTGGAGGGCGAATGGCTTGATATGGCTTGATCAAGTGAAGTTTTACATACACATTTACTTATTGGTGGTTTAAAGCATTGAGCCATCCAACATATTCACCACCAAAAGAAAAGTATTGAACAGTTTATATGGTAACCCAATCACCAGTCTTTCCCTTGTTGAGGGGGCGTACCCTAACCATTTTTTTTTGGAAGCCCTGTCCGCATGCTCACCTTTGGTGATCGCTGCGTCACCAGCGAACAACTCCACACTGTCCACCGGCTTGTTCCATTGTAGCCCCGGACAAGCGAACACAGCATTGCACAAGGCTAGAATAACCTTTCAGGGGTTGGTAAACACACTGCCATTTATGAGGGCGAACGCTATTAGCCTTATGCCCCAAATGTTGTTTTGAACATAGGTACCATGTATCATGAATGGGGTTGACAAACCATGGGTTCTTGACAACACTAAGGAATTGGACAGCACCCTCACCCATGGAGCACCGAGAGCCCTCAGGCCAGCAGACACAGCGGTCCGCTGCTTGTTCATGCGTGAGCCGGGAAGCCGCTTCTTCTCATTCTTGGCCGTGAAGGGCATGCGGGAATTGTGTTTGCGAGCTCCTATGTTTTTCCCCATTTTCTGGGAAAAAAAACTGACAACTACTTTTCTTGATAGCTGCAGCTGCTGTGGCACAGCAATGTGCTGTTGGCTGAAAGTCATGTTTCCTGACAAATCTCATGGCCCCATTGAAGAAATATCATCGAATGGAATTCCATCAGCTTGAAAGAATCATGTTTACGATCCCTGGGGTTGCCAACGCTGCGCATCACCAACCCCAGCGCTGGCAGGGTGGACGAGCACCTCGTTGATCTTTGGCTTTGTCTTTCGCTTCAGCTTCAGCCCTGGCATGCTGTGGGCAACGGGCAAGCTTCAACTGCAACATGGCCTGAGAAACCCTGGAGTAACTTGAACTGCAAGCATTGATGTTATCTCCACGAAATCAGATCTTGGGATGTTTCTCTGAATGTGGGACTCTACCCAGCCATGAGCATGAGCATGAGCATGCGCTATTCTCAATGACTATTGACAAGGGCTTTGTATGAGGTGGCCAATCCTATGTATAGGTCTTGGTCCCAGAAAAAAACACCTGGAACAAAATCAGTTTTGCGATTGGTGCCCCACACCATCCCCCATGTTCCCAGAAGCTGCCTCACCGCGGAAAGCCAGCTTGCGGTGAAGCTAGTGTCCTTCCATGTGGCCAAGCAAAGGCTAACAACCCAAATGATAATAGGGGGATAATAGGGGGATAAAGTGGCAGTGGCAACAGTCAACAGGGTTTAAACTTTCTGAAAACAAAGCTGGCTAGAATTCGAAAACCTCTCGTTTTGTTTTGAGGGTCCCCACTAACAATGGCAACTTGTTTGCTATGATCGACAGCTTGCAGCGTCAACACACTACGCTTTGATTTCAATCAGGCGTGTGTGTCCGCATATATACTATACATGTGTATGTACTGTGCGGGTGAGCATGCATGTCTACGTATATGAAAAGTGCGAATGTCAGAGTGAGTGTGTGTGAGCTCTTGCTGCCCATGTGTCCTCTCCCAGCCGAAATATGTGGTTTTCACCTGCCACCAGTGGGCGCATGCATCAACTGATTGGCCGGGGGGGTGTTCTGCAAGTATTGTTTTGGTGAAAGGGTTGAAGCTAATACTTGTTTCACAAATATTCTATGCGGTGTGAATGTTTGGCAAGGGTGATTCTCCAGTTGCCATGTTGGAAACCCAAACTGTCAAGCCTCACAAGCGAGATCTTAGCAGCGCGTAGGTTCGAAGCCAGGGCCACCTGCGCACGGTTCGGATGACTTGAGGGCTTTGGGGCCCGCTGCTGCTCCAAGGAAAGTTCTTCGACTGGTTTCTCTACGCATCTACGGAAAGATGATTGCGCCCTTTGAATCTGCTGGGAACCCTGCATCGTCAGCTTCTCGGATTCTCTTTTGCATTTGGATGCGCTGGCAAAGGTTTGCCACATATGCCAGAATGAGCTAGGCAGGCCAAGATCCCCCAGGCAGCGGCTAAAAGACAGCTTGACTCCTAAGTGTACCTAGCCTGAAATGTTTTTCAACATTGCATATCCTAGCAAAATTTCATAGCTGCTGACTAACCTGGATGGCTCTTTCCAACCCTAGATTTCTACGTTTCAACGCCAGACCTATTCAAAGATTTCCCATCACTTCTCTTTCAAGAAGTGCTCAACCCCAGAAGCTTTCAGACGCTCTAACGCAAACTGTTTGCGCAGAGCCAACGAAATCCCACGACCATTCTATGGCCAAAACGCTGCCTCTTTGGCTGCCTTCCAGGCACCCTGAGGGCCACCGAACTTACCCCAAGTGTATTGGCCTTTGCCACTGCTGCTGGATCCTGCCGCGCCATCAGGAGCGCCAAGCTGCTTGACCACGAAAGCCTTCGATTTCAGCAAGCACTCGATCACCTGAAGCAGGACACTGGGGTTGGCAAAGTTGCGATTGGCATGATTGGAACATGTGTGAGCTATTGCGGCATTAAGGATGGCTTCTAGAAATGAATGCTGCGTAAGACAAACGATTTGTTGGAACTTGTCCTACCTTCTTCATGTTAAGAGGTGGGGGATCAATTGCAACTGATGGCAACATAAACAAACACTACATAACCAAATGAAATTGATGTACCAGTCAAGGGACGGCTCCATTCTCAGCATGCACTGTGTAACCATGCTTGCCCTTATTCGGACGGTTCTGGGGCCATGCTTCGCGGGGAACGTCACGAAGGCTGTAGCCCTTGAACTCAGAACTAGCATGATCGTCGGAGCCCGGAGAAGGTTTTGAAGCGGAAGCAGACTGAAGGTTCTCACCCTTACACTTCTTGCCCAAGGTTCCGGAGCTGACACCGTCCATAGCTTCCCGAGAGCGTTTAAGACCAGCTGCCTTAAGCGCGATGAATGGATGAACCGAAACTTTTTGCAATGTTAGTTTGCAGAATGGATTCCAAAATTTATTGAAATAAACATGACAAGGCCAATGTTCAACTATTCCCTGAGAGGATGGTCCTACAAGGGTCAAGTAGAGATTTCCAAACATCAACCAACTAAACAAAAACACAAGCGAGGGACTGTCTGGACTCCAACTGGAGAAGGAGTGAACTTGTCCTTCAAACCTTTTTCCATGGAAGTCAAACTGGGGGGCGGTGTTGACAAGACCGGGGTTCGGCAGTTGGCCTCACCGCCATAAGCAGCCTTCTCTTCCACGAAAGCATCCTTCCGCAACAGCTTCTTCAGATCGCTGCCCTGCAGGAAATGTCATGGCTCAATAAACCATTTTGAACCACACACCAATTATAAATGCGCGTGCATATCCGGTAGGTAGCCCTTCTTACGGTTGATCCAACTGCATCCAAAGCCCTATGCATGGGTTATGTTGAGGACATGTTCAGCCTCATCATCGCAGCGATGCTGCTTCTTGAACTCGGCAGCAGCGCTTTCGACTTCAGGGCGCGACGCAGCAAACTCCAAATTCTGCTCGGGATTGAGCACCTGCGAACATGGAAGAATTGTGAAATTCAAAACAACAAAGCCTTATACCGACCATCACAAAAATTGGCAAAGAAAACACCCTTCGAACCTTTGTTTGCACACCTCACCTTGTTGCCCAACACCTTGCAGCGACGCAACCATGAATCATAGTAATTCCTGGTGCTCAGCCACGTACTGGCTCGCATCCCGAACCTAGTGAAGGACCACTCCGCATGATCCATGTAGTGAATCAAGATGTCGTCCCTTGAAGTGGCGGGCTGGTGTTGGGAATGAGGCGATGGCTTCAGGAAATCAACCTATAGAATGAAATAGCAGTAGTTGAATTTAAGTAGGAAAAGTCTACATGCATCTGAGAATCGCTGCAATGTCGGGGTAAGTCCTCTGAAGAAACCGCATCAAACCAATGCACATCTCTGTGATCTCAAAGGGAGGTGGCCCAGAGTTTCCAAACGTTGGAGTGTTGAACAATTCTTCTCTCCAACTCACGGATCCGCAATCAGAAACAGGTGTCATTGGATCACTACCCTCATCATCATCATCCCCACTGGAAACACTGTGGGCACCATCAACGGCATCAGCGGCACGGGGCTGCTCTTCATCCTCTCGGGCATCTTCAAGACACATGGTCTCCTCAGAATCAGAGTCGCCACCAGCGACCCCTTCATGACCCGCATCGACGCCTGGGTCCTCAGCAGGCAACACCTCTTCCCCGTCGCCATCACAAGGGACGCCGTCAATGTCCTCTGGCTCCACCTCCGCATCACCTGCTGCAGCAGGCCTTGGGCCCCCCCCGCCGCAACACCTGCAGCAGCAGCTTCTTCTTCGACTGGTTCGGCTTGGTCACGAACATCTTTGGCCTAGCTGGGTTGAGGATGGTAGCAACTAGCATGGAAACCTGCAGCCTGCAATGATGCGAAACAAACTAAAGCCCTTGAACAGAAACGAACCAACCTACCCTTGTTTCCCAATGGCAGCCTTCCCACGCGTTGGCGAAGGCAGCAGCCATGTCTTCATTTCAGTGATGCGAGGGTGGCTTCCAGTGTCTTTACCTTACACCACATCGCATGGAAACACAAACCCAAATGGAAACACACTGGCGAAGAAGGGTTGGGCCCCACAACTTAACACAAAAAACAAAACTAGTTGAAGCAAAGCGCTGTTCCTCCACAATGTCCTGAGGGCTCCTATGAGCAACTTGAGTTTCTTCGCTTCGTCCACTGCTAAAGAAAGACGACTGTCCCCCTCCTCTGTAGGAATGAGCAGGTTTCCACGGTACATCTTGTTGAGGTACAACATCACATCACCCAGGAAGTACTGAGATGGCACCCTATCTCGGAATCTCTTGATGATCGGCAACATGAAACGGTAATTCAAAACCAGATCATCAGCCCTTGGTGTCGACACCGTGTCGCTCAATTGTACCAGAGGCCCTCCCCGCCACTGCGGATCATCCAGCACCTGCGCAATGCTCAAGGGGAAATTGGCCTTCATCTCACAGGCCAGGCTTTGAACATCTGCAAGTTTCCATGGAACTTTCCCGGCTCCTGAGGGCAAAGGCGAACGGCAAGATTGGATGAAGGCAGCAGCATTGAACAAGTTTGGAAACATGTCTAGAAGCAACCCATCAAAGGAACAACATTTGCATCGTCATGTGACAAGTTAGGGAACAAAAGTTTCAAATGCGGAAGCAGAATGCAGTTGGTGTTAAGACTAGAAGCTGATGCTCTTCCACAACTCCATTGCGGCTGGCAATGGGGCAGCCATGGGTCAAGAGACGTCAGGTAGCAAGGTTTTGCTAGGGGCAATGGCAGCAGCCTGTGTGGAAACGGCTTTGGAAAACACCAGAGGTCTCATGAGCGCACGCTGGGTTCCGGAAGTGTTCCAAAACTGCGATGGGCGATAATAGCCAACTATACATTGATTCCCCCAGACTTTACCATAGCTTCGTTAAACCATAATCCCCCAATAAAAGATAATGATGGAACTTGCTTCATCTCCTGGCCCCAACCGCTGCAATGCTGCTGGCATGGGGGTGGGCGCACCTGGTCAGGACAATCTTGGAGTCCACGC